>CM031241.1:265979179-266150784 GCA_018340775.1 Taxus wallichiana var. yunnanensis
GATTGACACGTGGCCTCATTGGGTGTCGGTGGACTCTCGGATCAATATTAACCTTTCACGTTTGTAATTTTTTTTTGAAAAATTTGTAAGTTTTCTTCATAGCCCCACCGACCCGCATCCAATCAGGTGCTGCCATGTGGCTTCACGAGGCGTCGGTGGAGGAGCGGATCTTTTTAGCCTTAACGCTTTCAAATAAAATTTTTGGCAAAAATTCCTACTTTTCTCCGCAGCCCCACATCCCCACCCTTTCCTTGAAAAAAGCACTTCCGTGGGCGTGTAGGTATGTGTTCTAAAACTTAGCTTTAAAATTGTCAAAAAATTTCGAAAGTTTCTCTACTGCCCGCCTCCCCACAACTAATGATTGAATGACACGTGGCTTCACGAGATGATGGCAGAGGAGCGGTTGATCTCTAAAAATTATTTTGGAAAAAATTAAAAGTTTCTCTGCCACCCCACCACTCACAACCAATGAGATCCTGACATGTGGTATCATCTCAAGCGTAGGCGAGGTGCAGTTAATCCTAGCCTTTGCGCTTTTGTATCACAAAGGTGTTTAATTCTTAAGTTTCCCCACAAGTCCGTTTCTCCACACAAATTTGGGCTTGACACATGGCACCTTGGGCGATGGCAGAGGTGCAGATCATTTTGATCCCTTAATGCTTTTGGCAAAAACACTTAATGTCTTAAGTCCTTCCTGGCGGCCCGACTTCCTGCCAAGGCTTGGAAATGCTTGACATGTATCCCTTATGGGCTCGTAGGTGCATGGGGACAGCGCTAAAATTATTCCCGCTCCATTGTGGGCGCACGGAAGTGAAATGTGCTTTTCACCCAAGGGCGCTAAGGGAAAAATTTCTTCCCGAGCCCACCCTTGGGAAAATTTTCTTCCCAAGGCCTACTGGCCCATAACTTGAGAATTATAAGGAGTTAGAAGGACTTATTTATATCATTGGAAAGGGGAAGAAATATCCTATCTAATGGTTTTATTTTCAGTTAAGTATAGTGCATTAAATATGTTAAAAATTAGGTTAAAGTGAAAGGTAATCCTAAGAGTGGGTAAGTGGGAAATAACTCCCCATTAATTTAAAATGTTAATTCTAAAGTAGGGGTTGACCCTTTAAGGGGTCATGTCATGGGGTAAGTGAATGTTTTCCTAACCCCATGTAAATGAGAACCGTGTCTATTTTTAGACCTAGTGGAATTAAATACCTTGGGTATTTAATTGTTTTGACCCCTTTAACCCTCTGAATTTTATTAGGGAATGTTTAATCTTAGTGTTAATCTAATTAATTGATAAATCAACACCTAAAGGAAATTTAATCTCTACTCGGATGTTTTTACTCATTAATAATAGAAAAATTTATCTTCTTAACATAATTGAACTTGATATATTTCTTTGTGACAATCTGTTTCTTTGAGGCTTGTTTGTAGTCTCACCATTAAAAAAATTATCCCATAATTTTTCTGACTAATCCTATGTTGTTCTTGGGTCTTAAGTGGGTTGTTTTAGCGGGAATCACACAACCACAATGCAATAAGAAATGTGTTTCAACTCATGGCAAAAACAAACTTCCATAGCAAAAGGAAATCTTTCACATGTAAATTTCACATTTGAAACACAGTCTAAAACAAAACAACAACAGCTTTAGTAACAAAAAGATAAAAAACAAACAAGAACCGAAGTGCTTCATCAAGCAAGCCAAAGGAGTAAGAAAATATGGGGGATGCTACTTATACCTCCCAAAGGGGAAATGGGTATCACCACCGAGAACAAACCACCAAAATATAACATTTCAAATCCCCGACATGCCCTTATGCCTTCCGCAAGTACCCCTTATTCCTTTTATTTCCTTATGCCTCCCAACCTCTTATGGCACCCCATAACGAGTAAAGAAATGCAAGCTATTTCTTTGTAAGGAGGAACCCAGATCCCACCTCCCTCCACACTTATACCTTCCTAAAACACTTATGCCTCCCATAATAATAAACCCCATAGCCTTATCCTACACCATTCCTAGGCCATCTACCCAAAAACCCACAAACATGTAAAAGCGGTCACAACAATAACATTTGCATAAATAAAAGAGGAACATTTCAAGAGCCAAGCTCCTACCTCTCCATGATGGAGTTGTTCCAAGTTCCAAACAACAACTTTATTCCAATGCAAGCAATCCAAATATCCACCAAGCACAAGCATTCAACAATCTTCAAACTTCTCCAAAGCAAGAGCTCTCAAACAGTCACAAATAATTCACCCAAAAATGAACTATCCAAAGGTGAAGCAACCCAAAACAAGGTAAGGAATTCAAATTTTATAGAAGAGGGAAGAGAAGAGGATGGGGTGGATCCATGTAGGATGCCACATCACACATCCTCAACCCCAACACAAAAGTCAAATTCATTCTCCAATGCATAATAATTAGGTGGGTGGATAATATGACAGTTTACTTACACACTCCAAAACAAGCCCACACCCCAAGGACTGAAATTAAAAATATGTAAGAAAGTGCAATAAAAACATACAACTTGACTTACAAAAATGCATAATGAAAGTACCTATTTAACTCTCCAACCATAGGTAAGGTTGGTACTTGTCCCACAAGCCTCCAAAATCAGCCTTCAAGGAAAAATTCAGATTTTAAAGAAAGTGGAGTGTTTCACACTTCAAAATTAACTTACACATCTCTTACAAACCTCTTACAACACTTAAACCAAGAGCCAACAACTCTATTAATTACATTCTCATGACCCATTTACTTAATTAACTTAACAACATGATTACTCACAATATTTACACACCACTTAATAAATAAAGAAAAGGGGCAATGCACCACTAAATAAACACATGCAAACATTAAACAAAGGAACCAAATAAAGAAAACATAAATCCCTTGGTCACATTCGAAGGGGACCCCCATGGAAATCCCAAACAACTAACAAACACACACAACAAATTACAAGTTGCAATGGTGACCTTGTTGAATTAATCTAGAATTCTAATGTGGTTGGTCTCCAATCCCTCGATGTTTATTGTGATATATTTTAACCCGCAAAACAAAAATACCTCCTTTGGACTTATGGCCACATTAGAACATCCAAATGAATATAAATATAATTTCAAAATCATCAATATATATATATATATATATATATATATATCACAACAATCATCAAGAAAATATACAATATTACTTACAATTCCATCAACAACTATATCATCATTAATTTTAATTTAATTTTCTCGGTCTACTCAATATTTCTAAATATCATATGTCTTAACAACATCCATATATATATATAACCATGTCCAACAACATGTTAACATCTATATACAATGTCTCCAATATACATCATGCATTATGTATGGATCAAAGTCAATAATAATCCATGATCTAACATCTAACATCACACTAAATGAAAACTATAACAATGTCCATAGTATAGTCAACGATTTCGAGATCAATACAAAAAAAGTGTCGAAGGAAAGTGGGCACTTTGCATCCCCCTCACATTAGACTTGACTTCCTCCTAGAAGTCACTGGAATAAATGTGGAAACTAAACTTGTAACAATGTAGCATCCTCCCAAGTGGCTACCGTCGCATCATATCTCTGTCCCCACTTTGCACTGACCTGATCAATCTCTCTACCTCGAAGGCTCATGGTCATGTGCTCTTTAATGCGAGGGATCCACCATCACCTGTCTCGTGATCTTACACCTGCAATGATGTCCAATCTAGCACATGAGAAGGTCTCAACATATCTCCTAAGTACTTGAAACGTGAAACACATCATGAATGTGAGATAGGCTAGGAGGTAATGCTAGATGGTAGGCCAAAGGGACAATACACTCCAAGATCTCAAAAGGACCAATGAATGTAGGAGCTAACTTAGAGCCTTTTCCATAACGGATAGGGCTCTTATATGGCCCGACACGAAGGAACACTTTCATGCCCACATCAAAACTATGGTAAGTCCTATGATGATATGTGTACTTCTCCTATTTGTCCTATGCCTCTTACAATCTCTGTATGATCATAGCCACCTGCTGCTCCATGTCTTGAACAAAGCTAGTCCAAGAGACACATTGTCCTCTAACTTTGTCCCAAGTAAGAGGTGTTCGCACTCTCTTCCATACAAATCTGAAAAGGAGCCATGCCTATAGAGCTCTGAAAACTATTATTGTAGGAAAAATCCACCAAGTACAAGTACTCCTCCCATCTAGAATGATGATCCATAACATAAAACCTAAGAATATCCTCTAAGATCTGATTCACCCGCTCGGTTTATCCATCGGTCTCGGGTGATATGATGTGCTGAAATTGATCCTCATCTCAAGGGCATGCTTTGTATGGTAGTCCAAAAAGGGGAACAATACAAAGCATCATGATCACAAATAATCTTCTGCGTAAATCCCGTGCGGTCTCATAATCTCATCTAGATATACCCATGCTACTTTGCACTAGTTGTATAAGTGGTATTTACCGAGAGAAAAGTAAGCCACTTTTGTCAATTTATCCACCATGACCATGATGGCGTCATGGTGATATCTCGACATCGGTAGCCCAACAATGAAGTCCATGGAAATGGTGTCTCACTTCCACTCCAATATAGCATGAGGAAAGAGAAGGCCAACTGGATGCTAATGCCCACCTTCACTTTTTGGCATTCTAAAAAATGTGACACAAAATGAGCCACGTCTCTATGAAGTCCTTTCCAAATGATACAACTGTCTCAAGGTAATGTGCATCTTCTTCACCCCCAGATGGGCTGAATAGGGTGTACGATGTGCCTCTGTCAAGATGTCTTGCCTCAATCCTTTGTCTTTGGGGACATAAATCTGACCTCTGTGCCTAAGAAGTCCATCTGCATCTAATGAGAAACATCAAAATCCCCTTCAGGGGTATCTAAGACTCAATCTCTTCTCTAGCTATAATGTAGAAACTGTCATGAGGAAGTTCTTTGTAGAATCTTGCTCCAAAATCTATGCTCACCGAGGTGGCCATAATCACATGTCTCTATCTATTACGGACATCTCGCAACCATATTCTCCTTCCCCTTCACATGCTCTATCTTCATATCATACTCACATAGAAACTCCAACGAACTCCGCGCGTGAGCATTGAGATTGGGCTGCGTGAAGAGGTGGCAAAGACTCAAGTGATCTGTCCTGAGTGTGAATCTCTGACCAAGAAGAAAGTGTCTCCAACAAACCAAGGTGTGAACCACTGCAAAGGTAAGGTCAAGATCATGAGTCGATGATTGAGCTCATAATATTTGAGTTTGCGAGACTCAAAAGAAATTACTATGCCCTCCCCGCATCAACACACCTCCAAGCCCTACTAAAGAAGCATTCGTGCAAACATGAAACTCACCATGTGGATCCAACACTTTGCGCAAGAATATGTGCTTTCATGAGGCATTCCTTCGATTTCCTAAAGGCTCTCCGCATCTGTTTGAAAAAACAAACTTCTTCCCTTTCTGCTGAAGGGAAGTGATGGGGTACGCAATCTGAGAGAAATCATGAGCAAATATCATGTAATATCCTACTAAACCCATGAAGCTATGCACCTCTGTCACACCTATGGGTGCTGGCCAATCCATAATAGCTCAAATATTGGAAGGATCGATAGTGATACCTTCGCTAGAAATAATGTGGCCCAGATACTGCACCTCTGTATGAAAGAATGCACATTTCTCTAAGTTCTCGTAAAACTGCTACTCACGAAGACATCAAGAACTCGACACAAGTGTCACTCATGTTCCTTAGGCATACATGAGTAAATAATAATGTCATCAAGGAAGATGAGCACAAAGCGATCTAAGAAGGTCCTAAATACCCCATTCATCAAACTCATAAACACTGCGGGGGCATTGGTCAAACCAAAAGGTACCACTGTGAACTCATAATGGCCATATCTCGTACGAAAGGCGGTCTTATGAATATCCATCTCTAAAATCCTCAGCTGATGGTAGCTTGAATTAAGGTCTATATTAGAGAAAATTGTGGCTCCCTTCATCTGATCAAAAAAATCATCAATGCGTGGAAGGGGATAACGATTCTTGATCGTTACTTTGTTCAACTTGACGGTAATCAATACACAACCACAAGGATTTGTCCTTCTTATTTACAAAAATCACCGGTGCACCCCAAGGGGATACACTAGGATGAATTAGGCCTTTCTCTAGAAGGCCCTCAAGCTACAACTTGAGCTCGCAGAGCTTAGGGGTAGTCATCCGATAAGGTGCTCGTGAGATAGGCTCTGCTCTCGGAACCAGATCTATATGAAAATATATCTCACGTGGGGCGGTAACCACGACAGTAGCTCCCTTGGAAAGACATAAAAAAACTCTCTCAAAATAGGATGGTCACATAGAAATGGTCCACTAGACCCATCCTCTGATCGGTCACTAATTATGACAGGAAACATCCGAAAAATCCGTCGCACACAACACTTAAGCTACATAACGGAGATGGTGTGAATAGAGATGGGTCTCCGACCCCAGCTATGGTTGCCTTGACTCCTAGATCATCGGTATAAGAAATGACCTTGTGGTAACAATCCACTTTGGCTCTATGTGTAGACAACTAGTCCATACCCAAGATGAATCTATATGAGCCCAACGGAAGGATACTAAGATCTCGAGGTAGTGGTAAAGGTCCCAAATCCACTACACACTCCTTAACCAAGGAGTCTACAGAGATCTTGGCTCCCGAAGCCATCTCAACATCCCAACTATGAACCTACCTAATCACACCAAATTTCTACATCGCTCTACTAATGATGGTGTAATAAAAGAATCAAAAGAACCAGAAATCAAATAAAACGGTGGTAGGAACACCTCTATGCTACCTATGGTTTCAATCACAAGACTACGATGCTCGGCCTAGTGGTTCTCGACCGCTGCATAGATCCAATGATGAACACCCCTAAATCACCAACACTAGGCTCTAAGATTTGTGTCTTACCCTTGTTATTAAGGTTATGGGGGTAGTCTCTCTAAAAGTGTCCATCAACACCACATCCAAAACAACCACTCGATCCTCTCCCATGAGTAGCATCTCTAGTCCGTGCCTTAGGGGATGTCTTTGTGGATATTGATGACCGGCAAAGGACTGCTGAGGTCTCTCTTGCGAGCTCCTATTGACTAAGCTCTAGGTAATCCATGTGTCCTAATGGGACCCCTAAGAGGAGGCCCCATACTCTAATCCCTCTGTGCATCAAATCTCTATGGAGGTATGTAATGTGGCTGGGACTACTGCTGTTGTTATTGTTGTTATAGTCTAAAAGATGATTGTGATGAGCTCTGTCCACCATGAGGAGGAGGAGATGAATCCATCGATCTGTTGTCCTCGCATATGTTGGATGCATCTCCGGACTTGGTCTCGGCTGCTTGGTTCTTCCCGCAGTCTCCTCGATATATAGGCCTTCTCAATGGCCTCAACTAATGTTTATGGGCAATGGATCCGAACTGCACCTCCAATGTCTAGATTCAGGCCCCGAATGAACCTGTGGATCTGCACCTGCTCATCCTGCATGTACTCAACATACTAGAGTAGGTCCAGAAGTCTACTCCTATACTTTGCTACTGTAAGAGATTCCTGTAGGTGGTCATGAAACTCATCGATCCTCTATTGTATGAACCTTTGTGACAAATATATGCTCCTGAACCGCTCCTCAAAGAGCTCCCAGGTGACCAAATCTGAATCAATCTGGAGATTTTTCTCCTCGTTCCTCCACCAAACACCAACTCCATCTGTCAAAAAGATGGATTGCAACACAAGATTTCATGTTGTTAGAACAAGGCGAGCTTGAAGCACCCACTCAAGCTCACCAACTAGGCCTCTGCTTGAAAACCACCTATGTGACCCAAATAGTGTTATGGCTAAAGCTTCAGGATCTCCCTGATATGATCTCGTAATGGTGTTCTGGGACCCATAGGTCACTCTGCATGCCCATCTCTCGAGCTTAGCACTCTAAGACCTATCTTTGTTCCCTGAAACTTGGTCTCCCTATCCCCTCTGCAATGACTCTCCTTTGGCTAACTCCACATGGGAGTTCTCTTGCTCTATGATCATCACTATGTCAAGAAGGTTCCTAAGCCTCATCTGATGGCTCTCTATCATGTCTAGTAGTACGTGCTCCCACGAGCCTCTGCATAAGGTGACATTAACGTCTTGGAGTGTCTATAAAATCTATGGTAGGATGGCTGCTACAACATGATCCGGTGGTGGCAAGCCTAAGTCTATGTGAAAATACCCCTCATCTTGTCCATGCCTCCTGCACAGACCAAGGCGAGAGTTAGTTCACTATTCTAGGTTTTATTCAGTTTTCCATGTTCACTAAATATGCAATTTCAAACAAAGTTGTTCTCTAGATTTGAAAGTGTGTTAGGTTTAATATTGTACTAGGTTTAAAGTTCATGTCTCAAGTTTTCTAGTGTGCCCAAGGGTCCAAGCTTTGAACCCATAGCTCTAATACCAAGTGTAACGCCCACTAAAACTCCCACTCGAGACCCATGAAAAACCTAGGTTAATTAGGAAAAATTAAGGAATAATGTTTCTTTGTTCAAGGTGAGGATACAAACAAGCCTCAAAGCAACAGTTGACACAGGAAGTACATCAAGGTCAATCATGTTAAAAAGATAAGGTTTTCCATTAGAACAACATATAAAAGACCACGTTACAATTAGTGGGTATAATTAACCAAGTATAGTTTAAACTTCCTTTAGGTGTTAATTTAATAATTAGATTGTATTAACACTTAGGGTTAAAAAGTTCTTAATTACACTTAGAGGGCTACAGGGACAAAACAATAAAACAATATCTCATTATAATGGGAGTAGGAAAAACATCCCTTGCCCCATAAGGTGGCCCTTAATGGTCAACTCATACTTTTAGAAATACATTTTGAAAAAATAAGGAAGGTAGTTTTCCTCTTACCCACCGACATACTTGACCTACACGATTCAATCTAGTTCTTTTTCTCATTTTCCCACACTAAAAACTCCTAAACACCATTCCATTAGATAGGAAATTTCTTCCCCTTTCTAGAGATATAAGGAAGTCCTTCTAACTCCCTATAAAACTCAAGTTATGGGCTGGTGGGCCTTGGGAAGAAAATTTTCCCTTAGCACTCTTGGCAAAAAGCGTATTTCACCTCCGCACACTGTGTACCCGCGGTGGGGCGGGGAAGTAAATTTTTCCCATGTGTGGGCTGGTGGGGTAGGGAATAAATTTAGTGTTGCCTCTGCTGCGTCCGTGAGCCCATAAGGGACACGTGTCGGTAATTCCAAGCCTTAGTGGGAAGTCGGGTGGCGATGAGACTTAAGACATTTAGTCTTTTTACCGAAAGCATTAAGGGATCAAAATGATCCGTGCCTCCGCCGACACCCAAGGTGCCACATGTCAAGCTCTCATTGGCATGGGTGGTTGGGCCAACGGAAGAACTTAGAATTTTATACCCAAGGATTTCCGAAGTGTTAAGTTTTTAAAATGATCTCGCTTCTCCGCCGATGCCTCATGATGCCAAGTGGAAGCACCTGATTGGATGCGGGTTGGCGGGGCCATGGAGGAAACTTAGAAAATTTTCCAAATTTTAATCTCGAAAGTGCTAAGGTTTAAAAATATTTCGCACCTCTGCCGTTGCCTCGTGAAGCCACATGACAACACTTGATTGGTTGTGGGGCGGTGGGGAAAGTTAGGAAATTTTGCTGAATTTTTTTAAAGCTAAGTTAGGGATTGCGGGCCCGTGCACCCGTGAAGATACATTTCAAAAGGCAAGGTGGGGCAGCGGGGCAGCAGGAAAATGTTTCCAATTTTTCTTTTCAAACTTAGATTATTTTTTGGCAAAACAAGATCTTTTAAGTTAGCGGATCTGTGGGAACATAATGCCTTTAGCATTTTTAGGCAAAAGAGTAAAGGGAAATATTTTTCCTGGGTCCGCCCAAGAATAATTTATTAATTAATTTTGATAGTTAATTTTTTTGAAACCAAAATGAAGTAAAAATTCAGAAGGCAATTTTTTTTTGAAACCAAAATGAAGTAAAAATTCAGAAGGCAATAACTTTTGACTTGGGATTTGGTTTTGGAAAACAAGGACTTTTTGGAAAGCTCTTGAAGTCCTCTTTGCACAAGAAGCTTAAAATTTTAATTTTGATAAACTTTGAAGGGTAAATTTTAAGAAGACGTTCTGTAGGCTTTAAAAATGTGTACTGGTGACGTTTGACCTATAGAATTTTTTTCAATTCAACCTCCTTCCTTTCTCAACATGCCAAATAGACATGGAGGATTGCTCTTAGAGGAATTTAGGATATATTTCAAGGTATATATTGTTTGATTGATTTACAATTCAAAATTTGCAACCTTTGATAGCAAAACGAATGCAATTTTTCCTTTTCTCGATTTGAAAGGTTCTTTAAAAATTTCCTAAGTGTTTTAGTTTGTTTGGGGTTGTTTTGATCATGTAACCTCAATTCAATCATTTTATTTCATTTTCCAAGGTTGCAGGGTCAATCTGTGCTTTTTGATAAAACATTTTCCTGTTTCTTTTTTGTTTTTTAAAAAACATCTAACAATGATCCAATTCGAATAAATTTGTTTACATTTACCAATTTCAACTATGGATTCATTCCAAAACACTCTAACCTATTAAGTTGATTCAAGAAAGGTATTCAAATGTCAAATTACAACTTCTAATTTTCAAATATTCCTTTCTAAAGAACAGCTTGATTATGGCATTTCTTCATACGTATTCACTTTTCATCTTTCCAACAGAGATTTCAAAATACATTTAACCATCGATTTTAATACCTAATAATACCATTTGAGAAAAGTAATACAATATTTTATTGATTCAAAAGGATATTTTTACAACTTCTTTCTTCCATTCCTCGAATACAACATATAGAATACAATCTCTTTCACATTCTTTCAAAAGTAGAAAATAGAGTATATCTCTTTCACATTTCGAATTACAACTTTCATAGCCAATACAAAACATCTTTCCATCAAAATAATATACAAGGTCATCCACTTCAAGTGGGAAAAAGGTTACAATAAGAAATAATCTCATCAAGGACTATCATAAATGTATTTTTCCTTTACTCCAAAGACAACCACGGGAATATCCTCCCTTTTCTAGATTGATCACAACAAAGGCAGGGGAAAGGCAACACTCTCCACCCAACCAAGACATCCAATGAAAATGAGAATCCATCCTTTTCATTGGACCCCGAGCCCCAACCACAATGCAATAAGAAATGTGTTTGAACTCATGGAAAAAAAAGGCTTCCACAACACAAAGGAAATATTTCACATGCAAATTTCACATTTGAAACATAGTCTAAAACAAAACAGCAGTTTTAGAAAATAAAAATAAAAAACACAAACAATACTCAGGCTTCATCAAGCAAGCCAAAGGAGCGAGAAACTATGGGGATGCTAATTATACCTTCCAAAGGGAAAATGGGTATCACCACCTGAGAAAAACAACCAAAACTTAATATTTCAAATCCACGACATGCCCTTATGCCTCCCCAAGTACCCCTTATTCCTCACATTTCCTTATTCCTCCACAACCTCTTATGGCACCCTATAATGAGTAAATAAATGCAAGCTATTTCTTTGTAAGGTGGAACCCAAATCCCAAATCCCTCCACACTTATACCTTCCCGAAATACTTATGCCTCCCACAAAAATAAACCCCATAGTCTTCTCCTACACCATTCCTAGGCCATCTACCCAACAACCCACAAACATGCCAAAGAAGTCACAATAATAACATTTGCATAAATAAAAGAGGATCATTTCAAGAGCCAAGCTCTTACCTCTCCATGATGGTTTAGTTCCAAGTTCCAAACAACATATTTATTCTAATGGAAGCAATCCAAATATCACACAAGCACAAGCATTCAAACATCTTCAAAATTCTCCAAAGCAAGAGCTCTCAAACAGTCCACAAAGAATTCACCCAAAAATGAACTATCCAAAGGTGAAGTGACCCAAAACAAGGTAAGGAATTTAAATTTTATAGAAGAGGAAGAGAAGAGGATGGTGTGGATCCATGTAGGATTTCACATCACACATCCTCAACCACAACAAAAAAGTCAAATTGATTTTCTAATGCATAATAATTAGGTGGGTGAATAATATGGCAGTTTACTTACACACTCCAAAACAAGCCCACACCACAAGAACTGAAATTATAAATATGTAAGAAAGTGCAATAAAAACATACAACTTGACTTACAAAAATGCATAATGAAAGTCTAAATTTAACTCTCCAACCATAGGTAAGGTTGGTATATAAATTTAAGAGGTGTGGGACAAGTCTAACTTGTCCCACAAGCCTCCAAAATCAGCCTCCAAGGACAAATTCGAATTTCAAAGAAGGTGGAGTGTTTCACACTCCAAAATTAACTTACACATCTCTTACATGCCTCTTACAACACTTAAACCAAGAGCCAACAACTCTATTAATTACATTCTCATGACCCATTTACTTAATTAATTTAACAACATGATTACTCACAATATTTACACACCATTTAATAAATAATGAAAGGGGTCAATGCACCACTAAATAAACACATGCAAACATTAAACAAAGGAACCAAATAAAAGAAAACATAAATCCCTTGGTCACATTTGAAGGGGACCCCCATGGGAATCCCTAACAACTAACAAACACACACAAACAATTACAAGTTGCCATGGTGACCTTGTTGAATTCATCTAGAATTCCAATGTGGTTGGTCTCCAATCCCTGATGTTTATTGTGATATATTTTAACCTGCAAAACACAAATACCTCCTTCAACATTGTGTTCTATCAAAACATCCAAATGAATATAAATATAATTTCAAAATCATCAATATATATATGAATCACAACAATCATCAAGAAAATCTACAATATCACTTACAATTCCATCAACAACTATATCATCATCAATTTTAATTCAATTTTCTCGGTCTACTCAATATGTCCAAATAACACATGTCCTAACAACATCCATATATATAAAACCATGTCCAACAACATGTTAACGTAGTGCCCACTTCCCTTCGACACCTTTAGTTATTGATCCTGATCTGTTGACTATATTATGGACATTGTTATAGTTTTGATTTAGTATGATGTTAGATGTTGGATCATGGATTATTGTTGACTTTGATTCATATATGGTGCATGATGACTATTGGAAACTTTTATATATTGATAATGCTATGTTATTCGGACATGTGATATTTACATATTTTGAGTAGACCTAGAAAATGAGAACTGAATTACAATTGATGATGATATAGTTGTGGATGAAATTGTAAGTGATATTGATGATTGTTTTGATGATTTTTGTGATTCACATATATGTTGATGATATTGAAATTATATTTATATTCATTTGGATGTTCTAATATGACCACGAGGCGTATGAGTTATTTGTATTTTCCATGTTAAAAATATCACAACAAACATTGAGGGATTGGAGACCAACCACATTGGAATTCTAGATGAATTCAACAAGGTCACCATGGAAACTTGTATTTGTTTATGTGTGTTGGTTTTTGTTAGGGATTCCCATGGGGGAATCACCTTTGAATGTGACCAAGGGACTTTATGTTTTTCTTTTATTTGGTCTTTTGTTAATGTTGTATGTGTTTTATAAGTGATGTGTTTTCCCTTTTCATTATTTAATTAAATTGTGATTTATAATGTGAGTAATCATGTTGTTAAGTTATTTAATTAAATTATGTCATGAGAATGTAATTAATAGAGTTGTTGGTCTTGGTTTAAGTGTTGTAAGAGATGTGTAAGTGATGTGTAAGTTGATTTTAGAGTATGAAACACTCCACCTTCTTGGAAATTCGAATTTTTCCTTGGAGGTTGATTTTGGAGGCTTGTGGGACAAGTTAAACTTGTCCCATACCTCTTAAATTTATTTACCAACCATACCTATGGTTGGAGAGTTAAATTTAGACTTTCATTATGCATTTTTGTAAGTCAAGTTGAATGTTTTAATTGCACTTTCTTACATTTTATTAAATTCAGTCCTTATGGGGTGTGGGCTTGTTTTGGAGTGTGTAAGTAATTTGTCATATTATTCACCCACCTATTTATTATGCCTTGGAGAATGAAGTTGACTTTGGTGTTGGAGTTGAGGATGTGTGATGTGGCATCCTACATGGATCCACCTCATCCTCTTCTCTTCCTCTTCTTCTATATTCAAATTCCCATGCTTGTTTTTGGGTTACTTCACCTTGGAATGCTTCATTTTTGGTAAATTATTTTGCTATTTGAGAGCTCTTGCTTTGGAGGGGTTTGAAGATTGTTGAATGCTTGTGCTTGGAGGATATTTTGGATTGCTTGCATTGGAATAAAGCTCGCTATTTTTGAACTTGGAACAACTCCATCATGGAGAGGTAAGAGCTTGGCTCTTGTTATGCTCTCCTTTCATTTTTATGTTTATGTGAATGGTTGAGTGTGTGAATGTGATGTTTTTATTCATTGGATAGCTGGGTAGATGGACTAGGAATTTAGGAAAGGTGTAGGAGAAGACTATGGGGATTCTTGTGGGGAGACATAAGTGTTATGGAGAGGTATAAGGGTGGAGGGAGTTGGGATTTGGGTTCCACCTTGCAAAAGAAATATCTTGCATCTCTTTACTCGTTATGGGGTGCCATAAGAGGTTGGGGAGGTGTAAGAAAATGGGAGGAATAAGGGGTACTTGGGTGAGGTATAAGGGCATGTCAGGGTTTTCAAATTATATATTTTGGTGGTTTGTTCTTAGGTGGTGATACACATTTCCCCTTGGGAGGCATAAGCAGCATCCCCCATAGCTTCTTTCTCCGTTGGCTTACATGAGGAAGTGCGATTGTTGTTTGTTGTCTTTTATCTGTGGTTGCAAATTGCAGTTTTGTTTTGGACTTTATTTCAAATGTGAAATTGTATGTGTGTTGTGGAAGCCTATTATTGTCAAGAGTTGAAACACATTTCTTATTGCATTGTGGTTAGGGCTTGGGGTCAATGCGGAAGGATGACTTCTCCTTCTCATTGAATGTCTTGGTTGGGTGGAGAGCATTACCTTTCCCCTACTTTTGTTTTGACCAAATTGGAGAATAATGGATCTGCATGTTATTGTTATGGAGCAAGCGAAAAAGACAAGTTTGATAGTCCTTGTTGAGATTATTCTTATTGTAACCCTTTTCCACTTGAAGTGGATGACCTTGTACATTATTGGTGATGGAAATATGTTTTTTATTGGCTATGAAAGTTGCAATTCAAAATGTGAAAGAGATATACTCTGTTTTCTAGTTTTGAATAAATGTGGAAGAAATTGTATTCTGTACATTGTAATTGAGGAGGAAGACAGAGTTCTGATAGTCCCTTGTGAAACTTCTTTTGTAACCTTTCCCACTTGAAGTGGATGATCTTGTATATTATTGTGTTGGAAAGACTACTCTATTTTAGCTATGAAATTTGTAATTGAATATGGAAGAATATATCTAGTATTCAGTTCTGTGAACAGAAAAGAAAGATATGCATTTGGTATGTTGTATTTCGAAAATAAATGGGAAATAAGTTGTAAGAGATTCCTTTGAATTAATAGAAGTGTTTTTCCTTGTTCATATGATATTATTTCCATTGGAAATCTGTGTTTGATATACAGTAGGAAATATCTGTTGTAAAAGTGAAAAGGAAGCACATATGAAGAAATATTGCACTGCTTTGTCTCATTTGAAATGTTTAAATTAAAAAAATTAAAAATAAAAAAATTAGAAGTTGCATTCTTGTCTCTATCATTTGATTGAAGGAAAGAAAACTATTTAAAACTAGCATGGAATAAATTCAATGTTTTTATTGCATGACAAAAGAGATAGTTTAATCTCTGTTCTTGAAGTGTACAAACCTCATTTCTACTTCATTGTATACTTCACAAATTCCTTTTTATCAAATGTCCAAAACAACCCTACAAATTTATAAGAGACAAATGAAATATTCATTTGGACTTAATGAGATCAGAATGATCCCCAAACTAAACTAAAACACTGAAGAAATTTTTAAAGAACCTTTCAAATCAAGTAAAGGTGAAATTGTAGGTTTTTACTTGTGTAAACATTGGTAATTTTCTAATGCAAACCAATCAAGAAAATTTTAACCTTGCAATCTATCCTAAAATTTTCCAAGTAAAATCCTTCATGCCTGTTTGGCAAGATGAAAAAAGAATTAATGACAAATTTGAACAAAATTGATAAGTTAAAAATACCAGTTCACTTCTAAGTGATAGAAAGATGTTTTCTCAAAATTGACCCTTTAAAATTTATCAAAATCAAATTCTTAAGGTTTATGTGCAAAGAGGACATCGAGATCTTTCCGAAAGTCCTCATTTTCCAAAACTGAGTTCCCTATCAAAAGTTATGGCCTTCTGAAGTTTTTACTTCATTTGGCTTCAAAAATAATCTAACTATCAAATTTAAATGAATAAAATATTCTTGGGCAGACTCGCGGGATAATTTTTATTTTTTTAACCAAAAACATGCAAATCCATGAAGTTTCCCACCGCTCCGCTAACCCGCAAGCCTTCATTTTGTCTAAAAATGATCTAAGTCCAAAACGTTATTTGGCAATTTTTCCTCCGCCACCCCGCAACCAATCCTCAATTGACGTGGTTTTGTTGGGTGCCGAAGATGCTCGAGCTGATTTTAACCTTTAATGATTTCAAAAATAAATTTGAAAAAATTTGTAAGTTTCCTCCACAACCCCATCGGCCCATAGCCAATCGGAGTTGCCACGTGGCTCCACGAGGCGTCGGTGGAGGAGCGGATCTTTTTAAGCCTTAACACTTTAGAAAACTTTTGGAAAAAATTTCCAAAACTTCTCCCCAGCGCTGCCAAACTGAATCCTCCTCCAAGAAAAAATTCTCCCCGTGGTCCGCAGAACTGCCTCTGGGAAAATTTTCTCCCCTAGGCCTGCCAACCAACCTTGGGAAAATTTTCCTCCCAAGGTCCATGACCCATAACTTTGGAAATACAGGGAGTTAGGAGGAATTCTTTATATCACTGAAATGTGAGAAAATTTCCTATCTAATGGGAATGTTTTCAGAAGGTTTTAAGTGCATTAATTTTGAGAAAAATTAGGTTGAATCTCTTAAGCTTGTTAGAGGGTGGGAGAGTGAGAAATTTCCCTCTTAATCTTAATGATTATTCTAACCCTAAGTTTTGACCTTGTAGATTTAATAATTTTTGTAATGGGAAAAATATGAGCTAATATTTTTTATTTGGCCTTTAAACCTTGCTTGTGGCAACTATTGTTTGTAACCTAGTAGCAGACACTTTTAAACAAAAAAATTATCCCATAATTTTCTTGACTAATCCTAGGTTGTTCTTGGGTCTCAAGTGGGTTGTTTTAACAAGCGTTACGCTTAACATCTATGTAAAATGTCTCCAATATACATCATGCATCATGTATGAATCAAAGTCAACAATAATCCATGATCTAACATCTAACATCACACTAAACCAAAACTATAACAATGTCCATAGTATAGTCGGTAGTATCGGGATCAATGCAAAAAGTGTCGAAGGAAAGTGGGCACTACAGAAAACCTCTATATCAATAACATATTATTAAATTATTGTGTTCGGATGGTCCCTACTACACTCCACCATTACCAATGTCTAAAATAATATGGTGGACTTGTAAATATTTATGCCCATAAAAAGGGTAATCGGTAATTGAATTCACCAAAATAAAGATATTTATAGGCATTCTCTTGCTTATTTAATAGATGCATGTACAACGTTGGAATTGTAATTATTCCTTTTTTTGCATTTGAAAATCCCACAAAATTCTAGGTAAAGCATGCTATGCACATGTCAAAAATTAATGAAAAGAAAATAATCACTTTCACATATTAACCTATAGGGGCTAAACATAAATATTGTTAGGGAGATAGAGATGAGAAAGTAGAGCAAAAATACCAAATGTTATTTGGGTGACAATACTTTAATCAAGAAAAATATTTTGAATAGACAACTAATGTTGAAGAAGAGCTATAATGTAGTGAATACGTAGATAATTATAAAAAAAAAATCATATTTTTTATATATTCAATTTACTGTATTTTTCCAATATTTATTATAATTTTTTTTATGAATCATCTTTTTTTCCTAAATTTTAAATTGAGAGTTTTACACCATGTAGGAAAGTTACTACCTTAGTAATAAATGGATTTCTTATTATAAGATGCGAGACCAATCGATGTAAGGATAATTATCATTGATGTAGGCACACGACCTATTGGTGAAGCGAATAAAAACCTAAAGGTTTTCCTTGCAATCGATAATGTCTGCACAATGAATCTTCAACTCATATCACCCGTATGTTCCTCCGTCTACCATTTTCCAAAGATAGCTTAGTTCTAGTCACAAACTTGCACTTACGAAGATCTTTTAGAAGTTATTGGGTACGACATATCCGGAAATTGTTTTCATCATCCGAATCTCACCAAGAAGAGGCCATTCAAAAATTACTTCAAAGAGCCATACCCAATTGCAACATTGCATCTTTAACTGATTCGAGACACAAATTATTAGATATTGCGTATCACTTTCCCAAATCAGCCGAACATTCATGGCGATTCCAAAGGTGTTGGTGAAGGCCAAATCACAAAACCGTACCATTATCATCCTTCTTCTTTGATTGAAATGGGTGCTCGACTAGGTGGCAATTCAAACAAATGGGTAAGTTTGGTATACAATTTTAAATTTCTCAAATTATAGATTTTGTACTCAATACTCACGAGTGTGATCTGTATATGTGCATCATTATTTTCTAGTATAAGCGGCCGTGGCATGTTTTGGAGCATCTTGAACCACCAGTGACATCCAATGCAAATCTCAAGATATCAAATTTTCCAGGTTGAGAAATTATGTCAGAATAAAAATGCATTCTTTTACTTTAACTCTATGTAAGGAAAAATATAACAAATCATAAACGATTTAATCAACAAATTTACCATTACAAATCCAAAGCCGGGTTCTCCGGCCCTTCGCAAAGGTATGGATGATATGGCTTTGTTAAATTAATGTTTAATGATAAAATTGAAGGTGCATTCTATAGAAACCCATAATTACACCGAGCAATTTAAATACTTAAATTGCGCTAATTATCTCCCTTCTTGCAAATTGGCAACATATTGTCAATAATGCTCATCTTCTCTCCTATCGTCATTAATTAATTACACTATGCTAATTAATTAAGTCGCCTATCCAACAAATACCCTAATTAACGACCTTCCGTTAATAAATCTCCCTTACTATCCAGACTAATTAATTATTATTAATTAATTAGCATCCCCTTTCATTTAACCAATAAATCAATATTCAATTGATTTAATCCCCTTCTATAGTCTAAATCATGCTAATATTCCTCTAAAAGCTTTTATAAGCTTACACATCTATTAATTAAATCACCTTGATTAATTAAAAGGCCTCCTTTATCCACATGAGTCACTAAAGGACAAACAAACCCTCCTAAAGTTAACTCAACCCTATCTAAACCCCCCTTATCCATAACTAACTCAACATCCCTATTATCCCACATGCAAAGGGATGTAGTGATTCCTTTATCCATTGGGCTATATAAAGAGCCCTCCTCCTACCTTTACACTTACACCTAAACTTCTTGAGAAGACAAAAGCAAAGCATATAGCAAAATAGACTAAAATCTTTCCTTTGTTTTCTTGAGAATTCACCATTTTGGAAGAGCTAAAGCCTCTTTTCTAGCCAAAGTGCTTAGGTCATATGGGAAGAGTCAAAAGGGTCTTGTAGCCCAATTTTGATAAGCTCCCATTCCTAGGTTCTTGGAATATCAAGAGCAACCAATTTGATTGCCATGGAGCTTACATAGGTCCATTTAATTTTGTTGTTAATTAAGAGAATAGAGGTTTTTAGACAATTAGCATGTTAGTTTCAAAGTTCTAATATAATAAATGTTAGTGTCTAACCTTGTTTAGTTCTTATCTTGATGGTGCTTTGGAATTTTCTTTAACTTTGTTGATTAAAAACTACTAGGTGTTAGTTTTTATTTTCATTAACTTAGTTGAGCAAACTATGCACACATTTGGCACTCCGGTGGGAGCTAGTCCCTTGGCATTTTAGTTTAAATTCTATTGTTTTGGATAACTTTTGATATGCACATGTAGTAATTAATGTCCATTTTCTTGGAATTTTTGCTAATATTATATGTGTAGGTTCTTGTTCATAGCCATCATTTTAATGGGTTGTTGCCATTTTAAAACTAACTTGTTAAAATTTGAAGTATTGTGATATTTTTGTGTTTTTTTCCATGTTTTGGTTGCGGAATGGCACAGATGCGCTAACAGGAGTGTAGACACATTTATGGTGGCACAGAACCTCTCGGGTGGTGCAGGCGCACTATCAGAATCTGAATCTTTGTCTATTGACCTTGGTGCAAGCACACTAACCCCGACACACATACCCTAACCGAGCATAGGTGCACTAACCCAAGTGCATGCGTCGGTTTGTACTGGACCTTCACTGCAACGCAAAACTTGTCAGACCAGCACATACACCCTAACCCCGGTGAACATGCTTTTCTGGTTGTGTAAACACGTTTCTAGTGGTGTAGTGCCCACATTTTACACACACAATTACAATAATAAAATACCAGGATATTTTTTTTTTGACTTACATTGCTCACTACACAGAACACAACATGGGCTTCAAGTACAGAAACTCAACTCGCATACGACAATCACATAAGTCGTCGACTTACATAGACATATGAAAACACATAGGCATATCGATGCCACACTTTTCCTAATGACTGAATACTAGTAACGACCCAACCACAAGAAACATGACTTTAGGAATGGTGAACCCACAACAAATCATTTCTTTAAATGTATTTTAGTTACGGTTAACATTCCAAGAACATTATTGAGCAAGGATAAATTTCTTGTTTGTCCACCCACATATTCTTAAGTTTATCCCGCGGTTGAAAAAAAAAAGTTTGACCATCTTAAGTTGGCTTCTTATACTTTATAAAAATTTCCATAACTAACATACATATTTGGCATAAACCAACTTGCATACAAAGTACTTAATTATCTTATTATTATGTTAAGTATATTCTTCTCCATCATTTATTTGATGTCTACCATTTTACCCCTACAACACAAGAGAAAGTTAATTGATATCCAGAACACAATAAAAGGATTTGATGGAGATTTAGATACAAGGTAGCTTTTTACCAAAAACATTCCTCGATCACACTATAGTTATTTCCCTACCATTGTTATTATAGTTCAATAACTTGTTGAATTCCAATTATATATATATATATATATATTTTTTTTCTTGAAGTTTGATCACACCATTTGACAATTCATATTCTTTGTAACACATGAAGATGTTTAAATTAAGTTATAAGGACTCCAAGTGTGACATTATTCCTAACCTCAAATTGGTTTTACTCTCATATGATTTACTCTTGCATCGCACTAAGGTCTCATTATTACCATCGATTTATAACATAAGAGTTACGAAAGTACTTGTCTGACATCTTAAAGAAGCACATGGTTATAAGCATTATAAACCACACATGAACCACAAGTGATTTGTGTTCAAGGTAAGATCCCATGTTTCTGCATCTCACAATTCCACATGTGAAATACCCTTTATTTCTTAATGTCATAAAAAGACATAACAAGGGATTACGGGACAAGATTTTGGTTTCTTGGGTTCTCTAAAGTCAACACCTTTCAAAACAACTTTGTTTTGCAAAGAGTTACTTATGATTTTCTATACACATGTTAACCCCCAAAACAACTAAGGTTAAGCTTAATTCCAATTTTCACCCAGGGCTTTAATCCCTATTACAGATTTGACTAAGGTTAAAATGTATTTACTCTATAAACCCTTCGTGAGAGTTCAAGGCACTATATTGTCACAAGCCAAAGATAAGACATTTATCTACGAGGGACTAAAGAGTTCACTAACAAGAATGCAAGACATAGAACAACTATATCATGATCTCTAATTATGTCATTTGGATCCAACAGGGATTTCATTCGATGGGGAAAAATTTACTTTTAAATCTATCTTTGGAAAAACAAGGTAATCCACTAGGATACGGAGGAAGGGTTAGTTCATCTTACTCCAATGAAGTTTGACTGTATCGCTCCTATCTACCAGGTTTATGACAATGTCACTAACCATACTGACTAAGACGATAAACCCATTCTTGAGCTCTGATTTGCCTAAATTAGGACATTCCATCGAGAGAAAAGATTAAGTTCATACTACAATTTTCAATGTCTTCTACGGTAAGGAGTATCGCACCTGAAAAACAATTTATGTCCCGATGTTGCACAAGGGTAGTGTGTTTCGATTTAATTCTCTTTATTTCATTTACAAGTATGAATGCACAAAATGACACATTAATCATTTATTGAACACTAAATATGCACTACAAGGTATTACCTCAATTTCATTTACCTTATATAAATATCAACCCTTTTTTTTCCATGTGTACTATAAATCAAAATCGAACCTAAGATTAAATGCACATTTCCTAGATGTCCTTGAAACTAGCATCTCATACATTTCAACAGATTATCAAATATAACCTTCTGTAACATGATATTAAATTATACATTTATTCATTTAACAATGAACTATATAAATCACAATGATAATAATTAAATTACACATCACCTTTTTCGTCGTCATTCTTCCATCCTGCAAAACCCACGTGAGCATGATATCAGCGATAAATCGTTGGCATGGCATCCACCCTAATCTAACATAAGTATCATTTTTCAGTTTCCCATTTACATATGATAATAATTACAATTTGCAATTGAAATAAAACGGTCTAGAGACATGTATTCATTACATTTCATTTTACTTCATTTTGTAACACAGGAGATAGAAAGAGAAGGGAAGAGAGAGAAAACATCATTTTGTCAAAAGTTCTAATGCACACAACAAGTTACACTATAGTGTTTTAAATAGTTATTTACATGTGTTTAAAGTTTCCAGGTGGTTTGGCAACCCTACGAGGGTCCCGCAACTTTCTATTTTTACATTTTCTTACTAGCTACAAAACGTTCAAAACGGGCTCGAGAGGCTAAGAAACCGCTTCCAAAAGTTATCTTCCGATGAGAACACACACCATGATTAACTTTCTACATATTCCCAGATATACCAAGAGTTCATAGAAACCGACTGCATTGAAAAAAAAATGAACAGGTTTGCGTTTGGCTAATTCTCGGGGCCACCGGTCGTAGTTGACCCAAAAAAATGAACAAAATTTAGCTCGAGGGCCCGAAAAATTCATCCATAATTTATGTTCGATGGATGAGAACACAATGAGACACTTCCTACAAGTTCCCCTATATGGGGAGAATTCATCGAGTCAACGGACTCGAGAACTAAAAACCACTTTCAAACGGTGACAAGTTTTCTAGAGCGACAAGTCACAATTGGTCCAAATGACGTCCTAAAACTGCGACCAGAGGCCTACAAAATGGCTTTTCCAAACTATCCAAAAAAGTGTTTTTCCCTAGAATAAATGTTCCATGCAATTGTCTAGTATAAACACTAGAGGTTTGTGAAGACGGGAATTAATTTCTCTATCCAGGTTTCAAATGGCGGTTCAAAACAAAAGCCAACTTTCTAGATTTGATAGCTTTCTACTGCTATAAACCAGTGTAACAGGGCTCCTATGAGAGCATCAAAAGGATCACATATGTTCATTCGGGTAAATCCAGATGTCATGGTGACTCCTCACATAACAAGGTACACAAATGAAACCTAACATCTCGTTTTCAGAGTTCCGAAGGGTACTTAATGAGTCTCCAAAAAATGTAAAAATTAACTATTTAACAGAAGAAGGTCAACAATATTACTGGGAAGTCAAACTTGTCTTGTTGATATACCAATATTGTAGTGATCTAACTAGGTAGGAAGCTTTCTAAATCACCTCAGAATGAGGGTGGAAGTTCATGTTTTAATGTAACGAGTTATTTTGACATCGTGAGTAACGACAAGACATTTCATTGTTTTTACACGAGTTGAAATAAACAATTAACTATATTAAGATCTTGATATTTTAAAATTATTTTAAGTTGTAAACGAAAACTAAAATATGAGAGTTATGAAAGATGAGGGAAGGTGAACCATGCCTAGAAGGGACGGAGTCGGTCAAACCCGTGGCTTCGGTTCAGTATCTCGCTTGGCACTTCGTCAACCAGTTCACGAGCCTGGATCTAACCTCCACCATGTCACACCAACTTCCCGATCACTTGAAGTTTTCCAACAGAGTAAGTAGTTGCTTGTGCATTTCTAAAACCTTTTGAACAAATCCATTATGTGCATATCTTGCAATCCTGGCATTCCATGAGACAACATTTCTTTGAGGTGTTTTGTCAAACAGTTGACATTTTTGTATACATATGTGCCATAACACCTACAACTATAGCATCTGCCAAATGTCCCAACCGTAATTGAAGCCTTTGAGACCACATTTTTATTTCACTAGAACCAAGCAAACACATCCTTCCAGCCACCACAGGATTTTCCCAAACACCAAGCAAGCACATCCACACAACCGCCACAGTTTGCTGCAAGCACCAAGCAAACACCTTCACACAGCCACCACCAGTTTATTGTCATGCTAATGAAAAATTTTAGAGCTTCCTTAAGATAGCTAGGCCCAGCCACGAATGGCCATTCACACACACAAGAAAAATATTATTATTATTATTTTATCTTGCCCTGATAACATCAAAGGCACCCATGTCCTGTTCCAAGGCTTCCCATTTTGGCACATGCGTGAAGGATGCTGAGTGTGTTGTGGAGTTTGGCTTTAAACCTGCCAACAATATTTTCTTGAAATTTTCCAAGGCATTTTCAACAAACTCATTTTTTTTCACAGCCTGCAATCATAGCACTCTATGAGACCACATTTCTTTGAGGCATTAAATCAACTAGTTCCCATGCCTTTTCAACAACTCCATTTTGGCACAGTGTAAATACAATGGCAGATGTAAACTGATTGGGCTGGAGACCTATTTGTTGCATGGTGAAATGGTGTGACTGTCTCTTGGGGAAAACCCATGCCTTCTAAATGCTATAGTACATGCCTTTCTAGGGAAGCTGTCTTGTTCTTTCATTTGGTCAAACACTGCAAACAACGCCCCCTTCAGCATTTGCAAACTACACATCTGTGCTAGCAAACCCTCCACGCAAGACCAAAGGCTTAGGTTTGACACAGGTAGGGAGGATGCTTTGAAAAAGCTGCCAAAAGAACATGACACTCCATGGGATGACATTTTGCGAGGCATTTCGTGAAGAAGACAAAAAGGCCCCCAAACACATAAATCTGTAAAAATGCGACCAAAGCAAAGATATGAAACCTCTTTTCCTTCAGGCATTTGCACAGAACTTGTTCGAGCTTCCTTCTCCTTGCGGTAGTGGCTGCACTCAACAAAAGACAAACAACAAAAAAATGAGCCCCCGCCTTTTGCCCTAACCGCCCCAAGATTTCACGGTTATCTTTATTTTTAATTCTTTTATTTTATTTTTTATATTTATTTTATTATTTTATTTTAATAATAAAAGGAGGCATTACAGTGGCGCAAGTGTTATGTCGAATATGATACTGTTTTCATTAGCAAAGTGGCGCACATTCTTTTCCCGTGGCGTAAACACTTTTTCGGTGGCGCACATGCTTTTCCCAGTATCACAGCGCTTAGTAAGAATCTAATCCTATTTTTATCTGAGGTGGCACATACGTATTTTTGGTGGCGCACACGTCTCTCGGGTGGTGCATGTAAACTGCAAGTCATAAAAACATAGAGTGGTGAATCTGCCCTAACCCGCGCACGAGATGCCAAAATAGGGCGCAGTGTCTTTTTTTGTTTTCTTGAGATTAATGTGTTAGGGTGCTAACTTTATTGCAGGTTTTATCTAATTAAATACTCATTTTTTCAGGGTGTTTTTACATGCTTTTACTTGATTAGATAGACTTTGCATACTTGCTTATAAGAATAATATCGTGTATGCTCTTCCCTCGTGTCCCTTGGGGTGATCTTGGGAATCGATATGATTCTTAGGTTATTTTGATGCTTTGAAATTATTAGGAATATTTGAATTGGAATTGGTTAACTTGGTGTGTTTGAATTAAAGTATTTTTCCATTTGGTATCTTCTTGGATTTTAGAAACATCATGTATTCTCTTCTCTTGCATCCTTGGATGATCTTATGAATAAGAAATGATGTTTACTCTTTTGACGGAAAACTACTAAACTCGTTGTGTAGGACCAAAACACCACACTTGTCAAAGAAAGAAGGAATCGAAACGAAGTCAAAACTACTAATACAAACTGTCATACAAGTTGCCAAAAGGTGTTCAAGCAAACCACACCTAATTAAACAAGATAAAAAGAACAACATATTCAAAACAATGTATTACAAGTTTTGGAAAAGGGTACATCCCTATCCACTCAACTGGAACATAATCCCTTTGGCATAACGCCTTAAGCTACAACAATGGGGGTGGTTCTAGGAATCCTAAAGTAGTCCACACAAGAGGGAACCTTGTGGACAAAATGGGAAGTGCTCCGCACTACCTACTTGACTAGTGATTCCTTTGTGAGATAGCGTTACTGGTTGTCTATATGGTGACCCCAATGATAGTACATGTAGACGCACTAGTTGCTTACTATTCTTGAAGGGGGTAAAGTAAAGCCGAGATACTCCCAAACTAGTCAGTGTGACTTTTTGGGTAAATCACACTTGCTTAAGATAACTTTGTAATACCTAAGATGAGAGAACCATCTAGGAAGATATACTTTGACCAGGAGCCCACTTTGACCACTTCAACATAGTGTTGAGTTGTGAGCCATATTTTCATCACGAAATGTGTGACGCATTACTTTTGCTTAGTTTTTCACTTGCCTTAAGGCAAGGCGAAACTCTTTCAAGTGAAGCCGAATTTTTCATCCCTATTTTCATGTACTTCCTTCACATTCTTTTGACACTTTGTTGATCTATAGAAAGGTGATTACCTTTGTGTTACCAATCGATCAAGCTTCTCGCCACTTTTTGTCCATTTACACCCATCCATGTTTACAACTGGATAAGTTAAACGTCTAAAGTGTGAGAAGGCGTATTCATATCATTGGTGGCTTTTGTGATCTTGATACCCACGTCAAGATCATCACCGTAGCTAGGCGTGGTTCATCATCTTGGACTTTCTTAGAAAAGTTACTTTATTTATATCGTATCACTATAATTTTGGTATTTATGTCCTGTTTCTTGTGAACTTGACCTAAATATCTATATTGTAAGGTTACGCTACACACATTTTAACAATTCCTAGTTATACTCTAAGCTTTTAGTTTGACTCTATTATTACCTCATTTTTGAAGAATGCTTCGTGTTACCACTTGTGCGTGTTGTATCAATATCATCTTGATATCAATACCTTACTTTCTCGCAAAGTTTGGTTAACATATCTTGGTGACATTGTTGTGTCACTCAAAAATTGTAATTGACACTATTTGGGATATAGGTCTTAATCGAATTTGAGCTCGCTTCTAGTATACCTTGTTAGGAGGTCGCATTAACTTCTTATAGTTACATCTTGTTCATTCTTTTTGAACTTGTCATAAGTAAGAACATCTTGTTAATTATCTTGCGATACCAAAATTTCTTTGTTGAAACACAGTCTAGGAAGTAATTCATTCATTTGACAAAATTAGATACCAAAAATTTGTGTCATCCGTTAAATTATCACTCTATCACATTGGTATTCTCACATTGTTATTCATTCATATTCTTAACAAATTATCTTGCATTTCACTTAGGTGTGGTCCCAAAGTTTTGAACACATTCACAACTTACCTTAGTGAAACTATCATAGATCATGGCTCCCAAAACATGATTAGGACTTAAGAAACCAACATACAAGGAACAACAAGCACAAGCTTGGGAAGCCTCAAATAGAAAAGGGTTAAACCCTTTCATTGGACATGATCTAGGACCTTTGTTTTCCATGGAAAAAGAGATAGAAGATATGGTCGATCATAGTGGTGATGAATTAGAATCCCCACACACAAAGTTTGAATTTGACCCTACTTTATTAGACGAGTTTCTTTTTAGAAATAAGGATAGGGTGCTAGCGCAGTTGTGGAATTAGGGGCCAAAATGCCCACTGAAAATGAGACAATCCCACCTGTGAACAATGCTAACGAAGAAGAGAAACCCCTTATCAACATGGAGGATATTTTAACACATGGACATGCTTCTACCTCCAACGTAGGAAATGATAAAGTAGTGGGACATAGAATACCCTTTATCAAAGTGCCACATAAAAACAGACAGACATGAGAATGTTGAAGAACCTCCACAATACGAGGAAGAGGAGGAACCTTTAGAGGAAGAAACCACCATTCAGCAACATATTAGTAACCTAAGACAATAATTATATTTGATAACCTCTCATGTACAAAAGGAAGCAAGCAAAAACATTCAAAAGTCAAGGCCTAAGGTCAAGATCAATGAACTCCATAGAGAAAATCAAGGAGAAGACGATACGGGGTATCATCGAGTATATATCCCCGCTTCTCCCACTAAAGAACAATTGCTCACACAAGAGGTACAGTCTATGAAAGCAACACTCGCAAGCCTTCAAGAGAGCAATATGGGGAGCATTAGAAAGTATCAATATGAAGAATTATGTCCCTATCCTTTTGACAAGACTATGACCCTTCAACCTTTTCCTAAGAAATTCGACATGCCAAAATTTGAAAAATATAAAGGGAAGGGAGATCCACGGGATCATGTCAAAGATTTCTATATGGCATGTCAAGAGGTGTCCTATAGTGATAATTATCTCATACGACTATTTCCCAAGAGTCTAGGAGGTCAAGCCTTGGAGTGGTTTACATGTTTACCTCGGGGATCAATTTTCACTTGGCCAAAATTGGTAGAAAGGTTTGTGTGTCACTTCTCATACAATATAGAGAGTGATGTCACCATGGCAGATTTATGTGGTGCTAAACAACGCCCTAATGAGACTTTTTCCAGCTTCCTACAATGGTGGAGAGGGATATCTAGCCGCTTCCCTTGAAAAACAAGCTGTAAGTATTTTTGTGCCCAACCTAAATCTGATATAGCCTTCCCCCTCCAAATGCATTGTATTCAAACTTTTGAGGAGGTAATTGAAAAAGGGGTTCAACTATAGAAAGCTCTCATTGCCAAAGGAACTCTCAAGTCCCAATCTAAATATAATCAAAATGTTAAACCCACGGAGAAGTCAAGGTATTTAACAAAAACAAAAATGTGGTAGGAGACGGGATCACTGATTCCAAACGTGTACAAGTGGTTCAAACTGGTTTCAAATTGGTCAACCTTTTAAACTGACCAAAGGACCCATTCAACCACCACCCAAGTAGAGAATGTTCACCCCCCTCAATGAACCTTTGTCGGTTATATTAAAACAATTGGATGCGGCTCACATGGTGACATATCCTATGACACAACCATTTGATGACAATGCTCCAAAACCGTCATGGTACAAGGAGCATGAATATTGTGAAATGCATCGTGTCAAGGGACATAAGACAGAAAAATGTCTATGACTTCGTCACTATATCCAAGACCTCATCGATAATGGGGAGATAGAGGTGGACAACCCAGAGAAAACTCAGACACCCAATGAAAATATGGGGATATATAAAGAGCCATTCCCCAAACATGATAAATTAGAAAAGTCAAAGCTGGATCGGGAGAGTCATCCCAAGGTTATAAAGCAGACAAATTACTTATACACAAAAAAAGACAACAATCATGATGATTAGCTTATTGGATGTATTCTCTCTCTTACGACCATGTCAACACTATCTCGAATCAAGGGAAAGGATTACACCATGGTAACAGGCGTTCTTCTCACCCCGTGATTCCGAACCTTCTCCATCAACCCCACAAAATGGTAAATACAACCTCTTAGAGCAACTTGAGAAGACATCTGCTAAGATTTCAATCTTAGATCTTCTTAAAATATCAAATGTACACAAAGACATTCTATACCAAACTCTTTAGGGGTTAGGAGTGCCATTAGAGGTAGATCCTACACATCTTCAAGCCACGTAGTAGCAAACATCGTACCAAATGAACATATTGCCTTCAATCATAGGGAGATCCCTACTGAAAATCCAACGCATAATCTTCCTTTATATATTGAGGTAGTAGTTACCCGTAGGAAGATCAAACGAGTGCTTGTGGACAACGGATCAGGGTTGAACATATGCACGCTAAAGTTGGTTAAGCAACTAGGGCATACTGAGGCAGATCTTGAGTCAAATATCATCACTATCACCACTTACGACAACACAGAAAGGGAATCAATGGGCACAATCACGTTTCCCATAGAGGTGGGTCCCACTTGCCATCAAACAAAGTTTCATGTCCTGGACTTGGAACTTCGATATAATATGCATCTAGGCCGACCATGGATTCATGCCATGCAATCCGTGCCATTGAAGTTCCATCAAGCACATTGAATTAAAGCATGAGGGACACACCATTAAATTATAAGGAGATTCAAAGCCCTTCGCTCACTATAGACCTCTCAATAGTTTTGCACGTAACGACACATATGGATGTCCCTCTGCCGATATAGTTGTCCCTCTCAATCTGAGGCCATGGAATCTCGTATAGATTCGATTCTCTCGCTTCTTAAGCCCATGGTGCATCTACATTGACCTCTCCTTTTGATTCATGGGAGATGAAGGTTCTAGAATATGGTCATGGAGAATATAATGTGAAACAAGCCCTCTTGGTTTTAGACCTTTCATTGTCACCCAAGACTAGAGGTCGACCCAACTATTACTTTAGAAGACCTAGAAATGACCGCACTATTGGGTTATTCTTACCCGGAGGCTTACCGGGTGAAGAAAATTGTTGGATCCACATACAACTTGGGTCCCGAGGATACTCACCAACCCGTTATCAAACCTATGAATATGAGAAATCTAGTAAAATGATGTACTCCATGGGTTACAAGGGCCTAGGATGCGGAAGAAATGAGCAAGGACAATGAGAACCAATACCTCTCCTACATTTTAAAATAGAAAGATATGGCATTAGAATTTTCCCTTATGGGGCACACCCCAATGATCAAGACACTACTTGATCTGAACGTGAGGATAGCTATGACTATTTAGACAGCGATATAGATTCCCATTGTAGCCAATATGAGGATCTTGCCTCCACGAACCTATTCATGAATACCGCTATCCTAACCATAACCCCCACGGAACCAACCCTTGACCTTGTTTACCCTTCCCTTGTTGAATGGGACCAACAACGTCATATGTCACTAGATCTATTTGAGAATGATGAAGCTATCTCGAGTTCATGGGCATTTGGGATACAATTCCCATTGGAGACCACAAAAAGGGCTTCTATATTGACTTGGATACCTGTGCCTACTTTGGTGAGGAGGCTGAGCTTCGTGGTCAACAAAACTTAAGAAAAAGCAAGGGAAAAAGTTCCAACGTAAAGCCTTAGCAAAAATCAAAGTCCAAGTCGCATAGTGAAAACCTCTTTGAGGCACTAATCGAAAAACATGTGCAAAAATCAAAGGACAATAGAAGTGAACATGCCAAGGATGAAAATCTTGTGGAGACATCCTTAGACGAAGATCTCAACCTTCCTCCCAATCCTACGTGCATGGAGGACTTGTCAAAATTACTAGTAGAGGAAACTATCGATGTAAACATTGGTACAAAAGAGGACCCAAAAATAGTCAAATTGGGAGCATCACTCTCGCACGGGAACAAAAAACATTCACTATGCTACTACGAGAGTTTATAGATGTATTCGCATGGTCCTATAAAGACATGTCAGGCTTAGATCCAACTTTGGTCATGCACAACTTAGTTGTACATGCAGACGCTAAGCCTATTAAACAGAAGCTCATAAAGATGCACCCAAGGGTGGCCCTACTGGTTAAAGAAGAATTAGAAATATTGCTTGCAGTAGGATTCATTTGGCCTATCGATTATTTTGAATGGATATCCAACATCATCCCTATCTAGAAGAAGCCCGTCGGGATCAGAATCTACATGGATTTTAGAGACATTAATAAGGCTTTCCCTAAAGATGATTTTCCACTACCAAATATTGATATGATTTTTGATTCAACAACAAGATATGAGATGTTATCTCTTATGGATGGATTTTCAGGATATAATCAAATCAAGATAGTCATGAAGATCAGCACAAAATGACATTTACAACTCCTTAGGGTACCTTCATATCGTGTAATGCCATTTGGGCTTAAAAACACAAGAGCTACTTATTAAAAGGGAAATGATAGTAATTTTCCATGATATGATCCATGATATCATGGAAGACTATGTGGATGACATCCTCAGAAAATCTAAGACAAGAGAGGATCACCATTTTATCTTGCAGCGTATCTTTGAGCACCTACGAGAGTACAAAGTCTGGTTGAACCCAAAGAAATGCATTTCGTGTGCTATCGGGAAAATTGTTGGGTTTTATTGTATCAAGAAGGGGAATTGAGGTAGACCTTACTAAAGTATCTATTATTACTGAGATGCCTCCTCCTAAGAACATTAAGAAACTACACAACTTGCAAGGAAAAATACAGGCTATTCACCACTTCATCTCCCAACTTGCAGATAAGTGTCATTCGTTCACCCACCTACTTAAAAAGGATGTCACCTTCATTTGGGGACTAGAGTAGTAGCAAGCCTTCACCTTGCTTAAACAATACTTGGCCAATCCGCCTGTCCTCATGCCTCCAACTCCTAGTGAGCCGCTCCTGCTTTATATCTCTACTATGTAATTTGCTATTGGTGCACTGCTCACCTAATATGACCTTCATCACAGAGAAAAAGCGGTGTACTACCTCAATCACACTCTCATCGCTTATGCATTCAAATATCCCCAAATTGAAAAATATTTTTTAGATATTGTATTTACCTTTCAAAAACTTTTCCATTATCTAGTTGAATACCAAAACCAAGCTTATATCTAAAGTGGACCCGCTCAAGTACTTGCTATCAAAACCCACCCTCACAAGTAGAATGGCTAGTTGGATCATCTTACTAAGTGAATTTGACATAGAATTTTTACATCGAAGTTGGTTTAGGGACGATTACTCGCAGATCAATTAGCGTAAGCACCTTTGCAAGGCACTCGAGCCTTTGAATCTAGATATGCTAGATGCCTCATTACTATACATTAAAGAATTTTTGTATGGAAGATACACTTTGACGGGTCCTTTACTTTTCATGGTTCAGGAGCAGGTGTGGTCCTCATTACTCCTTCTGGAAATTCCATACCTTAGAATTTTCATCTTGGTTTTCCTTGCACGAACAACATTGCAGAGTATGAAGCACTTATCGCAGGGATGAAGCTCGCTATCAAATGGGACATCCATCATGTCAAGGTTGTGGGTGATTCTAAGTTAATTATCAAGAAAGTTAATGATGAATACAAGGTTAAGGATGAAAAGCTCATACCTTACAAGAAGTCTGGTAAAAACTCTAAAAGAGTACTTTGTGCGCATCACATTTGAACAGATCCCAAGAGTGCAAAACAAATTGGTAAAGGCTATGGCGACAAAGGTTGTATGCTTCGTATTCCGCTAGGAATAATTACAGCCATTGTTTATGGAAAATTTACGTCAGCCCACATATGACATGCCGAATCATGTCTGGCTTGTGATGTTGTTGGTCCCAATTCCCCATGGTACGAACCCATCTTTACCTATCTCAAAGACAACACGTTCCCTCCTAACATCTCCCATTCCGAGAAACAAAGACTAATTCACCAAATAGCCCACTATACCCTTTTAGGAGGTATGCTTTATCGTCGTGGCTATGATGGGAATTTTTTACGTTGTCTCGATATGACAGAGTCTATCTAAACGATCAAAGAAGTAAATGAAGGGGTGTGCAGAGCACATACTAATGGAATGGTTTTGGCCAATAAATTGTTAAGAGTAGGCTACTATTGGCCTACCATGGAAACCGATCATTAGCAACTATGTCGTAAAATGTGTACTTTGTCGGCAAGTATGTAAGTTTCATCCATGCTCCATTACAACCATTGCAACCCATCACTACCCCATGGCCATTTTCTAAATGGAGACTTGACATGATATGGAAGCTTACCCCTACCTCATCCGATGGTACTCCAACCTAAATACATAACCCGTCATGCTCCTCCCGCTATCCAAATCTCTTGCCATGTCTAAATCTACTTAACCACGCAATGCAAAGTGTCTCGATCCACTCAAACACAATGTTGCTCCCATGGTCCCTCTCAAATCAAAGGATCCACTTCACTTCCTTCCAAAGGTTTCTACTTGGATCACACATAAACCTACTCACTACTCCCACTGCATGGGAAATTTTAGGCCTAGTGCATACCATAGCATACATCAAGCTACCAACCACTGATGAGTACGGTACCCTGGACATCTAGATTTTATCCTCCTCAGTCTTGGGACTCTGCTCCTTTGATAATTTAAAGTGACCTACCAAAGGGTACTAACCAGTTTAACATCCTACATACTAAACCTCTCCAAGACCTTCTTTATGTACTCTTCTTGAGATAACACCAACTTCCTCTCTTTCCTATTCCGAGTTATTGTCATACCAAGGATTTGTTTTTCTGCCCCCAAATCCTTTATAGCAAAGGAGTCACCTAGTTGCTTCTTGAGTACCTTTATTTCCTACATGTTCTTCCTCTCTGTAATAAGTATATCATCCACATACAGCCTGAGATAATATAACTACCATCAAGAAACTTCTTGATGTACATGCAAAGGTCCGAGTGACACTTGGAGTAACCTTGCTCCCGCATAAAATCACAAACTTCTTGTATCACCGCCGTGGAGCTTTTTTAGGCCAATCAAGCTCTTCTTCAATTTGCACACTAACCTCTCCTTTCCTTTGACCTCATAACCCCGTGGTCATGTTGCATATAAAATTCCTCCTCTAACTAACCATGAAGGAATGCATTCTTCACATCCAACTGCTCTAATTGCAGGTATTCTACTACTAATAAACCAAGAACAGTTCTAATAGAAGTCATTTTAACAACAGGAGAAAAAAATTCATCAAATTCTATACCTTTATTCTCGTGCAAATACCTTGACCACCAACCGTGCCTTGTATCTTTTCCTTCCTCCATCTTCCTCTTTTATTCTATATACCCACATTTTCTCGCAATGCTCTCTTGCCCTCGGGTAGCTCCACCGATCCCAAGTCTAGTTTTCCATAAGAGATCTATGTTATTAATCCATGGCTTGCTCCCACTTCTTCCCGCATCCACATGCACTACTTCCTCAAAGCACTCGCTCTCCACTGTTAAGAAGAAATAAATAATTCAAATATGGAGTAAATTGTTCAGTTCCCTTCTTACCCTAGAATACCTTCTCACCTCAAGAGTTTGGGGTTCCTGATGAGTAGGTTCCTGAAATGGTTGTGTAGAAACATGTTGCACCTAAACCAGCCCCTTGGACACCTTGCTATCTGCAGTTTCCTCTAACACTGTGTATTCTTTCTTTGATTCCTCTTTCATTGCTGCAATCAATCTTTATACATGAATTTTTCATTAAAGACAATATCTCTAGACTGAAATATTTTCTTGTCCTTAAGACTCCAAACATGGAAACCAAATTCATCCTCACCATATCCAACAAAGTTACATTTCTCAGAATTATCCTCTAACTTGGTCCTATCATCTTTATAAAAGTGAAAAATATCTCACATCCAAATACTCTAAGAAATGAGTAATCAATTTTATTACTGCACCAAGCCTCCTCGGTGTACTCGCATCCAAAGGCATAGAGGGACCTCTCATTAATTAGATAAACAATTGTGCTCACTCACTACCACCCAAAACATGAGTGGCAGCCTCGCATGTAACCTCATGCACCTAGAATGCTCCATGATTGTCCTATTCATTCTCTATGACACTCCATTTTCCTATGGAGTATATGGGAATGTTCTTTTCCCGTGGATCCCATTTCTTCGAACATTAATAAAGAAATTCATTGCTGCAATACTCCCCTCCATTATCCAACCTAAGAAATTTCAACTTGAGACCTATTTCATTCTCAACCAAGGCTTTCCATATTTTGAAGGTTTCAAACACATCAGATTTATTTCTAATGCAATATACCCAAACTTTTATAGTTTCATCATTGATGAAAGTGACATAATAACATGATCCACTAACAAATCTTACCTTAGCTAGCCCCCATACATCTATATGCACTAAAGCCAACTTACCCTCCTTCCTGGTAGGTCTAACCTTGAGGAATCTCACCCGCTTCTATTTTCCATAAACACAGTCCTCACAAAAGTCTAAATCTAACTCCTTTAATCCAGGAAACATGTCCTTTTTAATCTATATGCCCTTTTGACTCATATGATTGAGTATCTGGTGCCACAAAGTTACATCTCCATCTGCAATCAACTAAATTACAATAATCAACACCACTGGTTAAATACAAAGTACAAGTTTTCTTACCTCTTGCAACCACAAGAGATCCCTTGGTAACCTTCCAAGAATCCACTATAAAAATGACTGTCCAACCATCACTTCCCAACTGACCCGTTGATATCAAGTTCCACCTTAACTTAGGCACATGCTTGACATCCTTAAGTAGCCATGTGTTCCCATTCTAAATTTTCACCCAAACATAACCTTCCCCTACTATTTTGCATGGTTCATTATCACCAAGATATACATGTCCAAAATCTCCTTGAACAAAATCAGTAAAGTAATGTCTATGTGGGGTGGCATGGAAAGAATCCCCTGAATCTAACACCCAAGACTCAAGTAATATTATCTAAAGAAAGAATTAAGGCATCCTGACAAACATCACCTACTGCCACATTTACCTCTTTAGTTTCCTCCTTTTTGTTATTCTTATCCCGAAGAGCCCAAAAATATTTCTTAGCATGACCAACCTTCCCATAGTGCCAACATTCTAACTTACTCTTGGAATTTGACCTTCTCGCAATCATTCAACTTCCCACAATTACCTTTCCCTCTATTCTTTTGTCTCCCTCTCGCTCTCCATCGTCAAAGTGTATCTAGAAGTAGAAGAACATATGGTTCTCTTCTTTCATATTTCCTCACTTAGGATCACACCTATTACATCCTCAAACTTTAGCTTTGAATTATTAGAGATTGAATTACTTACAACCATAACCAAGCTGTCCTAGCTATCTGGTAAGGAGCACAAAATCAACAAATCCCTCAACTCATCATCAAATTCAATTTTTATCAAGTTTTACATAATCACAATTGTATTAAATTCATTCAAATGAGGAACAATAGAACCATTCTCAGACATCTTCATTTTAAATAACTTTTTCATCAAAAATATTTTATTAGAGGTAGAGGGTTTTTCATATAACTTCCCCAATGCACTCTTGATACCTTCCGTGGTCTTCTCCTGCGATATGTTGAAACCAACCAAAGATGCAAGGCATAAATGAATTGACTTGAGTGCCTTTCTATCTAGTAACTCTCAATCCTCATCCGACATGACTATAGGTTTCTTTTCTTTTCCATCCAAAGGAACATGGAGGTCCTTTTGATATAAGTAATCCTCCATTTTCATCTTCCACAAACCAAAGTTCTGCCCATTGAAATTCTCAACCCTTGATCTACCCTCATCTACCATAGCTCCCACTCAAGCTAAACTCTCCCTGTAATTTACCACTTTAGAAAAAAAAAAAAACCAAAGCTCTGATATCGGTTGTTAGGAATTAGAGAACAAATATGCGGAAAAAATTCCTCAAACCATAGCAGTAGGAAACTATATAGAAGAATTATACATGCAGAAATATAACAACATAAATAAATAATGCACAAAAGAAGACAAGACAAGATTTAACATGGTTCACCCAATGTGGGCTATGTCCACAAAGAACTTGCTCAGATTTTATTATCAACAAGAGTAAAAAAATCACACAAAGATTCTCTCGCTTATGAACTCACACTAGAATTCCAAAGATGCTAAACCACATCTTTACCACAATTGACACCCAATTGTTTAACCTTAATCACTCTTGATCACCTCTTGATCAATAAGACTCAAGACCTCTTGAACACACAAGATATCTTCAAGATACCCTAAAACCTCTATTTATAAGATTACAATCCTTTAAGAAGTCCAAAAGTCGACCCTAGAAGTTTGAAAGTCACGACCTTTCATCTTCCCACGGTTGGAAAAGAAATCGTCATGACATTTCATCTTCCCATGGCTGGAAATGAAATAGTCATGACCTCTCATCTTCCCAATTAGAACTCCATAATTCAATACTGATTTGAGAAGACCAAAAATAGGCTCCACACCTAAACATTCCCCCGAGATGGGTTGAATAAGGTGCACGAAGAGCCTCTAGTGAAATGTCTTATCTCACGCCTCCATCACTAGGAACATATATCTGACCTCTCGTGTCTTAGAAGACCATATGCCTCTCATAAAAATCCATCAAATATCCCCTCTAGGGGTCTATGAGACTTAATCTTTTCTCTGGCATGTAAGGTAGAAACTATCATGAGCAAGTTGTTGCAAAATCCTGCTCCATAAATCTGCACCCACCGACGTAGTCATAGCCACATGTCTTTGTCTACTCAAGGTGTCAACAACCACGTTCTCCTTCCCTTTCACATGCTCTATCTCCATATCATACTCGCAAAGAAAATCAATTTAACGCCACCGATGAGCATTGAGATTGGGCTGTGTGAAGAGGTGATGAAGACTCAAGTGATCAGTCGTGAGTGTAAATCTCCAGCCAAGAAGGAAGTGTCTCCACCACAACAAGGCATGCACAATTGCTACAAGCTAAAGATCGTGAATCGATAATTGAGCTCATAATCCTTTATTTTGTGTGACTCAAAAGAAACTAATTTTATCTTCTACATTAACACACCTCCAAGTCCTACCAAAGAATCATATGTACAAACATAGAACTCACCCCCGAGGATCTAACACTGCTATATTAGGAACTCTCGTGAGGTATTCCTTTAGTGTCCTAAAGGCCTACTCACATCTGTCTGACCATAAAAACTTATTCCCTTTCCACTAAAGGGAAGTGATGGGGTGCTAATCCGAGAAAAGTCATGAAAAAATCTCCTATAATATCCTCAAAACCCATGAAGCTGCACACCTCGGTCACACTAGTGGGTGTTGGCCAATCCATGATATCTCAAATCTTGGAAGGATCAACTACAATACCTCCCCGAAAATGATATGGCCCAAATAATACACCTCTGTCAAAAAGACTAGACACTTCTTGAAGTTCCCATAAAGATGTTGCTCACGAAGATGTTTGAAGAACCCGGTGAAGGTGCTCCATGTGGTCCTCACGCATACATGAATAAATAAGAATGTCATCAAGGAAGATGAGCACAAAGAGATCCAAAAAAATCCTGAATACCCTATTCATCAAGCTCATAAATACTTCGGGGCATTCGTTAGACCAAAAGGTACCATTGTGAACTCGTAGTCGCCATATCTCGTACAAGGTGGTCTCATGAATATCTACCTTTGTGATCCTCACCGATGATATCTTGACTTAAGGTCTATCTTGGAGAAAAATGTGGCCCACGTCATTTGATCAAATAAATAATCAATACATGGAAGGGGTAACGATTCTTGATCATTACTTTGTTCAGCTGGTGATAATCAATACACAACCACAGAGATCCGTCCTTATTTTTTCACAAAAATCACCGGGGCAACCTAAGGGGACACACTAGGACAGATTAGGCCTTTCTCCAGAAGGCCCTCAAGCTGTAACTTGAGCTCGGGGGTAGTCATCCGATAAGGTTCTCGTGAGATAGACTCGCACCTAGAACCGGATATATGTTAAAATCTATTTCACGTAGGAGATGACGTAACCCCATTAGCTCCTTGGAAAAACATAAAAACTCTCTCAAAATGATATGGTCATCAAGGGATGGTCCACTAGACTCATCCTCAGATCTTTCACTAATCATAACATCATACATCCGATAACCTTGTCGTACACATTGCTTAAGTTTCATAGCAGAGATGGTGTGAATGGAAATGGCCCTCCCGACTCCCGCTATCACTAACTAACCTCCTAGATCATCTCGTACAAACAATAGTCTTATGGTAAAAATCCACTCTAGCTCACGTAAGCGACAACCCAGCTTCATGCCCAAGATGACACCAAAAGAACCCAACGGAAGGATACATAGATCCAAGGTAGTGGTTAAGGTTCCCAAATCCACTACACACTCTTTAACTAAGGAGTGTATAGAAATTTTGGCTCCGAAGCCATCTCAACGTCCCAACTACGACCCTACCTAATCGCCACCACCTATAATGCTCTACTAAGGATGGTGCAATAAAATAATTAGACGGCGAGAATCAAACCATATAGAGGTGGAAATACAACCAATACTACCTGTCATCTCTATCACGGTACTCAGGTGCTCACTGGTGGTTCTCGATCGCTGCGTATATCCGATGGTTCCATCCCATGTCGTAGATTGTAGGCTTTGAGATCTCCATATTACCCTTTTACTAGGGTTCTTAGGGCACTCTCTCTAATGATGCCCAGAGACGCCACAACCATAATAGTTGTGTGGTCTTCTCAAGTGAGATGCAACTCTAGCAGTACTCTAGAGGTCTGTGTTGTGGAACCCGACAATCCAGGCTATAAACTATTGAGGTCTCTCCTAACGAGCTCCTACCGAGTGAGGTCTCGATGCACCCTATGTTTGATGGAACCCTAGGATGAGGCCCCAAAATCTGCTCCCTTTATGTATCAAATCTCTGAGGAGGTCTGTAAGGTGGGCGACTCTCCTACTGCTTGCTGCTGAAGTGGATCTTTGTGGTGGCCTCGAATGAAGACTATCTTGATCCCCGTCCACCATAGGGAGGAGGAACTCGACCCCCTCGATCTGCTATCATGCATCTTCTCGGATGCGGCTCAACTCTATCTCTATCCTACTGCATCTTCCTCTATGTATCCTCTACAATATAGGCCTTCTCCATGACCTTTGTTAATGTCTGTGGGTAGTGAATGGGCACCACACCACACAAATCTAAGTTTAGGCCTCTGATGAACCCGTGAATTCATACCTACTCATCCTACGTATAGTCAATATACTAGAGTAGGTCCAGAAATTGACTCTCATACTCGGCTACTATCCATAGATGCCCGACAAATTTCATGAAACTCATCTATCTGCTGCTAAATAAACCTCCTGGGAAAATACCTACTCCTAAAACACTCCTCAAATAGCTCCCAAGTAGGCGTCTCTCGAGTCAACATGGAGCTTCGCGCTCCTTAGTCCTCCACTGGACACCTCCTCCATCCCTTAGAAGATGGATCACAACATGAGCTTTTGTGTTGCTAGTATAAGGGTAGAGCCTTAACCATCCACTCAAGCTCACCAACCAGACTCTACATGTAACCCACATGTATCTCCATAATAGTGATATGGTCGTAGCTTGAAATCTCCTTGATATGGTCTACAGCTGATGACCGAAGACCCCTATGTCTCTCTGCATGCTCCTCCCTCTTTCTAGGGCTCTGAGATCTATCCCTATGTCATGAAATCCTGCCTCCATGCCCTCACTATGGTGACACTTGCCTAGTTGATGCCGGATGGAAGTTATCTTCCCTATACTCCTCACTATGTCGAGGGGATGCATGGGCCTCCACTGATGGCTCCATGTCATGTCTAGAAATTTTTCCTCCAAAGGACCATCCCCGTATATTGGCATTGACATCTTGAAGTGTCGAAATTTTTTTAGGTAGAATGGCCGCTACCGCCTTCTCTAGAGGTGGTATATCTAGGTCTATGAGAAAGGGCCCTCCACTAATCCACGCCTCCCTGACGTACCAAGGCAAGAGTTAGTTCATCATTTTAGGTCTTATTTTAGGTTTCTATTTTTTCTAAAATTATACAATTATTAGACAATGTGTGGTTTTATAGGATTTAAAAGGAGAAAATTTTACACTAGGTTAAAAGTTCATGTCTCATGGCTTCTAATGTTTCCAATGCTCAAAGCTTTAACCCATGGCTATGATACCAAGTGTAACCCCCACAAAAATGACATTCTAGGAACACATTAAAACCTAACACTTATCCTAAAAATCGTGACTATTTTTTGTTATAAGTAAATAGGTTGCAAAGGGTGTTAACCCTAGGGTACATCAAATTAATTTACACCAATAATCTTGAATTTACAAATGATAGACCAGGTCTAGTTAAATGATTAAAAATTGTAAATTTATCTCTAAGATCATTTAATTAACATTCAATTAGGAAGGTGCCATAGTTTAATTTATTGATTAAATTATTTCTCCTCTTTAACTAACATTCCATAGCTATTATAATTCCATTTTAAAATAAATTAAAATCCCATTTCATTACTTTTCTAAAACATACTAGGAAACAAGTTAGTGACTTTACACACAAATGTAATTAAATGGCCCAATTCAACCATCTACACATAACTTTAACATTTATTTAAAACATTTAAAAAATACATTCCTACCAAACAAAGGTAGGGTTGATCCTCCACCCTTAGATAAAAACAATTATGACCACTAGATCCTAAGGTTCCAATCTAGCCCTAAAAATCCTTCTAAATTTTTATTTAATCTCTTTCTTTACCCAAGTCTCCACTTTTGGGCACTTTTTCTTTGTTTAATTTGCAGTTGGAGAGGAGGAAGCCATGGGAGTAAGACAGAAGAACTATGGAGGATTCTATAAGGAGATCAATCTTAGATTAATTTAGATTGTAGTTTTATCATTGTTATGACTTTCATCCAAGGATTAGGAGGATTTTCCTTAACCAATCTGGTTTTTACTTCAAGCTATTTGTATTTAGGGATCTCTATTTGGGCAAACCCTACCCCCATTGATATAAATGAGAATGAGTGATTTTAATTTACCTTTTGTAGATGCAATTGTTGTAAATAATAAGATTTATCCATTAATTAAATGTTGGAGGTTTCCATGTGGTTTTGCAAGCTTAGAAAATTTAATTAGCACAAGTTAAAACTTGGATAGGCACAAAACTTTGGTTTTCCACCAAAACCGATAGAAACTACCGCTCGGTGCGGCCGATAGTCTAAGGACCGCTGCTCTACTTGGGTGACAAACCATGAACCGTCACCTTACGGACATTAGTTCGAGACCACCACTCATGCATGCAGGCGGTGGTTCTGCTTCTTAGAATCGAGAACCTTGAAACTTGATTTTTTCCAAAATCAAAAGTTTCTAGGGTACTTAAAAGGTTGTTCGAACCTAATTTTACATGTCTAAGTTTTTCATTTGCAAGGTTTAAATTCATTTACTCATTTCTATGGTAACAATTTACTCAATTTAAACATTTCCTATTTTGATAACAATAACAACATCTACAAGAGTCATTTCCATTTTATTTAACAAACTTTCTTTCAACAATGTAAGGGAATGAACAAGATAGTCTAACTTCTTCTTTTGCATGCCTTTCAAATAACACTATGAAATATACTATTTCTTCATACAATTTTCCCTACATTCCATAAGAGAGTTTTCAACCATTTTTCCAATAATTTATTTAGAACAAGAGCAACACATTTCTTTTTTAAAAAGTCAACTACAATGAAGTAAGGTATTTCCTTTTTAAACTTCCTTTTAATTTTTACAAGACAAACAATAAAGAATATAAATTTTATTCACAAATTTATACAATGTCTTCCACTTAAACTGGGAAAGATTTACAAGAATGAAACTAAGGTGAACTACAATATTACAAGTTCTTCCACCTTAAGTGGGAATAAAAATAAGAAGGTTTTATCACAAGAAAGATTTCATAAGGACTCCAACAAGAGCTCCAAGCTTCACATCACCAACAAGAGAGCTCCTTCATGATTTTCTTGATCCACAATAAAAATGGGGGAGAGGCAACACTCTCCACCTAACCAAAATATCCAATGAGGAGGAGAAGCCATCCTCCTCATTGGCCTCCGAGCCCCTATTATATCACAATGAAAACTTGAATCCAACACATGGAAACAAAAATCTTCCACATCACAAACCAAGTATTTCACAACCTTTCCAAAACACATACAAATCAACTACAAACACAAGAAGGAAGAACAAAAAAATAAACAAGGCTTAAAAATGAAATCCAAAGGAGCAAGAACCTATGGGGAGGCCACTTATGCCTCCCAATGGGAAATGGGTGCCCACATTAAAAAATATAATACATATCTCAAATCCCCTACATACTCTTATGCATCCCTCAAGTACCTTTTATGCCTCCCACATACTCGTATGCCTCCCTCATTCTCTTACGCCTCCCTTATATAAGAAAAAGTAAGAAATTCAAGCATTCCTTGTCCAAGGTGGGGCACCCAACCAAAACTCCCTCCAAAACATGAAATAACTCTTATGCCTCCCTACATGAATTCTCCCCATAGTTGCCTCCTACACCACACTTAGGAAATATACCCAAGCACCCAACAAGCATTCCAAACACTAAAAAAATAAGCACACAAACACAAAAAAAAGGAATAACATAAGCAAGAGTAAAGATCCTACCTTTTCATAGTAGAGCTTGTTCCAAGAGTCAATCTCCAAGCATCTTCAAACCCAAGCAATCACGAACAAGCTCCAACCAAGACCACAAGCAATAAAAAATCCTCTAACTCCCAAAATTCAAGAGCACAAAATAATGAAGTCACCACTAAACAAGCAAAAGAAATTTAATAGATAGAAAAGGGAGAAAGGAGGGTGAGGTGGCTCCATATAGGATGCCACATCAATCATCCTCAACTCCACCTCACAAGTCAAACCTCAACCGCAATGCACCATAAATTGGTGGGTGAGAGGAATGACAAAATAATTACACACACAATCCAAATCCACACCCCCAGGACAAAATTAAAGACCTATGTAAAAAAATGCAATAAATGTCACTTCTTGACTTAAAAACACTTAATGGGGTCTATTTTTGACCCCCAATCCATAGGTAGGGTTGGCATATCAATTTAAGAGGTGTGGGACAAGTTTAACTTGTCACACATGCTTCCAAAATTGGCGGATAAGGCTAAATTCGAATTTTCATGAAGGGGTAGAGTGTACAACACTCAATATCCCAAGCACTCAACTCACAACACAAGACTCAATAGCCATCTAGTCTAATAGATTATTTTCTTTTGGTCACATCTATAATTAGCTAAACAAAAGATTAATTAACTTTAATTGAGACACTTAAACCCATTAAGATAAAGGGGAAAGAATACATCATTTTCTAAATAATTAAAACAAGGAAATTACATCACTAAAAATCACATACTACATTAAATAAAGGAAACTAAATAAAAGACAACACATAACCCCTTGGTCATAATTTCCCTAAAAATAATTCAAACACACACACAAATACATGTTGCCATGGTGACCCTTGTTGAATTCACTTAACATTCCAATGTGGTTGGTCTCCAATCCCCCAATGTTTGTTGTGAATATATTTACCTACAAAACACATAACACCTCATTTTGCCTCGTGGCCGCATCAAAACACCCAAGATAAAATATTCAATATAAATCCAAAATCATCTACATATGCATCAAATCATCATCTAAGAAATTGTGATATCATTTAAAATTTCTAATAACATCCCGATTTTACATTTCATCAATATACATAGGATCACAAAAATTGTTCAATTATCAATTTCTACTCAATGTGACGAAAATATCACATGTCATAAATATATGTAACCAAGTAAACAACATATCATCATCAATATAAAAATGTCTATAAAATCCACACACACATCATACTAAGAATCAAAACTAGAAATAGTCTCAATATCTCTAACATTTGCATCATGTTAAGTCGAATAATACAAAATTTCCATAATTAGAGTCAATAGTATCAAAATCAACAGAAATAAATGTTGAAGAGAAGTGGGATCTACATCCCCCTCCCCTTAGACTCGACTTCCTCTTGGAATTCACTGGAACAGGTGTGGAAACTAAACTCGTAGCAGTGTAGCATCCTCCCATGTAGAAGTAGTCTCGTCATACCTATCCCATCGGACCCAAAACCTGGTCAATATCTCTCTGCGAATGCCCGTGGTCCTACCCTCTATAATGTGGACGGACTCCACCATCACCCCGCCCTGATCCTATAGCTGTAATGCAGGTCCCAATCTAATACGTGAGAAGGATTAGAAATATATCTCCTGAGCACAGAAACATGAAACACATCATGGACGTGAGACAAGCTAGGCGGCAACACTAGACGATAGGCCAAGGGATTGATGCGTTCAAAGATTTCAAAGGGACCCAAAACCTAGGAACAAGCTTAGAACATTTTCCATAATGGATAGGGATATTATGTGGTCTCGATACCAAGAAACACCTTTGTGCCTATCTCATAACTATGATCTATCCTATGCTTTAGTCTCGCATACTTCTTCTACCCTTCCCGTGCCTCATGTAATCTCTCGCCCGATCAAAACAACCTCGCTACTCCATATCCTACAAAAATGCTGGTCCAAGGGACCCTGTCCTCTAACTTGTCCCAACTAAGAGGTGTCCCGCACTCTCTCGCCATACAAAGAGTGCTCGAAAAGGAGCCATACCTATCGAAATCTTAAAACTAATATTGTAGGAAAAATCCACCAAGTACAAATAATCCTCTCATCAAGACCGATGATCCATAATGTACATCCTAAGCATGTCCTCCAGGATCCGATTCACCCGCTCGATCTGTCCATCTATCTCAATGTGATATACTTGGCTGAAATTGATCCTCGTCCCAAGAGCATGCTGCATGGTAGTCCGTAAGTGGAAGGTGTACAAAGGATCATGGTCACAAATGATCTTTTGTGGAATCCCATGTAATTAGACAATCTCATCAAGATATACCCGTACTTACTTGCACTAGATATGTAGGTGGTCTTGTTAGTGCAAATTCACAAAGACCCCCAAAATGACCTATGGATCTGCTTTTCTAAGGTAATGTCATTTGGTGTGAATGCACAACATTGAGCTTTCCCAAAGTGTGGGACCTTTACAAATGGGAAAATCTCTCTAGAGAAGGATGGTTCCTCTTCCTAAACTACTTGTCACAAGCTATTCTAGTGCAGGAAATCTAAACTAATCCTAATATAACTATGCCAAGGAGACAGAGAGAGAGAGAGAGAAGAGGGAAAAACAAATCCTACACTAAAATGTTGAACATCTATCAAAACTGCCATGGAACAAGAAGAGGTGAGCAATGGAAAGGATGGACAAGTGCATCACAAAACCAAGGATAAATTTCACACAAAAAATGTTCCAAAACTCCATGAACACAGCTCCAAAACCTGCAATGAACATTCAAACATGCACAAATACCTACAATGAAGAGAGGCAAGAAGAAGACAAGAAAAATGAGCAAGGATGGACAAATGCATCACAAAACACATTTTTTATTGCTCCAAAAGTTTACACAAAACATCATTTTACTTGGTAAGAGGAAAAAAATTCCATTACAGAGAAGGGAGGAGGTTCAAACTCTATTTTTGACCACTGGGAAGAAAAAAAGGAGAGGCAGAGAAGAATTACGAACAATCATACAAATGAGCCAAAATTGGCTTTTAACCATCGAGCAGAATGGAAGAAAGGAGAAAATGTGGGAAAATTGATTTGGGACTTCAACCACCAACAAGATTCATCTAATGGGCCTAAAAATGATGGGTTTCCATAAAAATCCCATACTTTGAAGTACATTGCTTTACAGAGAAAAACAGAGGCCCATACTTCATTAATTTTGGTGGTTGGAGTCGTTTTCTATGTTTTTTGCATGCCAGATACGTTTTTCCATTTTCTCCTATAAATATCCATCAAAAATAAAAATTGAAGATTACAAAATGTAGAGGATTTCAACAGCTTTCCAATTATATAAAGAACATGAAAATTTGATCTCGGGATCGAAAGTTATGCCCCTCTGAAAATTTAGGGCAAAAATGACAATTTTAGGGAAAAATTTGGGTTGGCGGGCCGAAACTTGAAAATTTTCCATTTTTTGAATTTGGGAAAGTTTCCCAAACACTCCCCACACCCCATTACTCTGCTGCCACATGTCTCTTTCCCATTAGCTGATGGAAACGTGGGCTCAAACCTCACCTTTTTCACTTTGATTTTTCATTGAGAAAATTTCCCAAAATTTCCCCGCGCTCCACTTCTCCGCTACCACGTGTCACTTCCTAGTTCACCCATGGGTTTGTGCTTCAACATTTTCCTTTGTGCCTTTTACAATTTTGGAAAAAAACCAAAATTTCCTCAAGCACCCCTAATTCCCGCCGCCCGACAGACATGTGGCATCCTCCGGTTGGTCCGCGGCCTTCTACACTTTTCTCCATCCTCCTTCGTGGGCCTGCGGGCCGGTTTTTTCCTTTACACCCTTTGCCCACTTTGGAAATTTTTTTAACTTCGCTCTGCTAGCCCGACCTCCACCACCACGTGGCATCTTCTCATTGGATGCGGGCATGTCAAGGGAAAATTTCCCCAAAAAACTCCACCGAGCCATAACTTTCAAAATATTTGGAGTTAGGAGGAAAATTTTACCTTTCTGGAAATGGGAAGAAAATTCCTATGTGATGAAGCCATTTCTAGAATCCTTTAAGTGATTGAAATCTATAAAAATTGAAGTTGAATCACAAGGAAGGAAAGAATGAAGGCAAGTTAGCCAAAATAAGCATGGGGCTCATTTTGGATTACAATTTGGCGACTCTCAAGGGTCATTCGCCTACTAGATGAATGATCAGTGGCCTTTAAAGCATCCATTGAGCATGGAGTTAAGCCCGATAACCAATTCTGATATGACCTATGAAAATTTGACCTCTGAGCCACTTAGAAACCAATTGAACTGAAACTGATCCTCACCAAAACCCACTGAAATGGACTGTGCAAGAGCAACCAAAACAACACCAAACAACTATGTACAAAACTAAAAATCATACATGCTCCAAATGGAACATGCAGAGTGTGCACAAGCACTTCTTCTACTAAAAAAAACCTACCTACTCTACTCTAACTAGAAGCAAAGGTGGGCTAAACAAACCCTGCAACTAGTTGTGCAAAATAAATTCCTTTCTTCAAAATTGTCACCATGTAAATGATTTGGAGCTGAGTATGGCTTCTTGGATGAGTGGAAAATCAACAATAAGCTAGTCTTCTACCCAAATTAGCAAGGTGTCACCTGAAAGCAAATTGAATACCTCTTTTAGTTACTCGCATTTGGATTGAAGAGGTATGACAACTGATCCTTGGTACTTTATAGCTCATCCCCATGCTTAAAAGCAAGCATGACTAGTTATGACTTCTCTTTTGGCTCCAATGAAGCCAAATACCTTATCGGGCAAGGTATGATCCATTTGATATGCCCATAGCTTTGATTTTCAACTCCAAAAATGGAGTCTTCTTGTATACCTTCTTGAATGGATGGTGTAAAAGAAATGATGGAACTCTTCATTGTTTTCCTTCCTCTAATGAAGAACATGGAAGATTTAAATCTTCCAATCTTGATTCCAAAGAGCTGCTATAAGATGCAGTTCTATAACTGAAAGTTATTCTCCATGAAAATAGGCTCAAGTGTTTGGAATGTGGATGATGAAGGAGAAAATTGTGTGATTTCAACCGGTTCCTCTTCATCAAAATAGTCCTCCAAATTTGATAGATAAACTACCTCATTGCTATCCTTCTGCAAATGTTCAACCTCTCCCATGGTGTTATCTTGATCTGAAACTTAATCACTATGGTTTATTTCATCCTCCAACATTGAGTTTGAGAGATCAAACTCTTCTTCAGACTAGAACTCAAGAGAGATGAAGTAGAAAGAAAAACTAAAGGTTCTTCTATAGCCTGCTTTGCGCTCAAAGATTTTGGATATGCGCTTTTCTCCCCCACAGCTGGAATGTGCTCCTCTTCTTTTGGATTTGGAGAAGCTTCTCCTTCCTTTGCTGCTTAAAGGCAATCTTGCTCTTGATTGAACTCTTCCTCTAGCATGAAGTTTGTCAAGTCAAACTCTTTAATCTACTGCTCTAGACGACAAGTTGGGGCTGCAAGATCTCTTTTAGAGCCTTCCTCTTCCATGGCTGATTGTGCAACTTGAATTAGATCAACATCTTCTTCAAGTAGAGTGCCAACATGGACACTACACTCTGAGAAAATTGATTGCTGATCTGCCTCTTCTTTTTGCTCTTCTTCTGCTGTAGCAAAATCATTCCCGATCACCACTTGTTCTTCAACCTTTACCTCCTCTATAGGCTTCACCAGCAAAGGAATTTTCTCATCCCATATCTAAGAGACAAACTTACTAAGCTCTTCATCATTCCTTCTTTGCTTGGTTCTTCCTCTTGCTGTCCTTCATGACTGATTTTTGCAATTTCTTCTTCCCAACATGGATTTGGGAATGTAAGAGGAGGGGTGGTTTGTGATTCAACCACTTTTTCATTTGTTTGTGGTGGTGGAAGAGATGAAACTTCTTGTTTCCTTGGAGTGGAAGGTATTTCTTTTTTCTCTTGTGGAGGGGATTTGGATTTGGAAGGGAAACGAGAAGAATAATGGAGATGATGTGGAAGACTAGGAGATGGAGAAATGGGATCAACACGTGGGGAAACATATGGCAAACTTGAAGCTTGACACTGCTGAAATGATACAGATTGAGAAAGAGGAAAAGAAAGAGTATGAGATGGTGTGCTTACCTATTGACAAGGTTGTTGAATACTCCTCTCATACACCTCTATTCCTTTAGTCCACATTGAAAGTAATGGCAGCGTTGCAATCATGAATTCAAGCTTCTCTTAAGGGCTGTAATGCCTTGGAAAAGGTCCCACCCATGGACAAGGTGCTCCACAACCAATTCCAAATGCTTTCATTTATGCTTGAGCCACTGATTGACCATGCCAATTTCCATTTTTGGATTTTCTCCAACAAATCAACATCTTGCATTTGATTTTCTTCATTGTATGCATACCCTCGCTTCTTAAAAAGAACCATAACCAAACTAATTTTGGCAATGCTACTCATATGGGTATGCATGTTGATCTTGAATCTACTCAAAATGTTGATTTGAAGGATTTGAAAAACATGTTGGAGGTGGGAAACATTGTTGCTGTTGTAAATGTGAATTCCATGGGGAAATGAAGTCATGATTGCACAAATTCATGGAGTGAAAGAAGAATGAATAGATGGAATGAAAAAATGAAGAAAGTGAATGGAAAGAATGTTTGCAACTTCAGAGATGGGTTGCTGATCAGATGGAGTCACCAGATGTGTTTGCAAGTGCCTCCAAAGGCTGAAATTTACAAAGGAACACACCAACATGTCAAAAATAAAGTGGAAGACCTCTAAGGTCCCACTGGGCATGTCAAAACTATTAGTGCGAATTCACAAAGACCCCCAAATTGACCTATGGATCTACTTTTCTAAAGAAATGTCATTTGGTGTGAATGCACTACATTGAGCTTTCCCAAAGTGTGGGACCTTTGCAAATGGGGAAAGCTCTCCAGAAAGGTGGTTCCTTTTCCTAAACTACCTACCACAAGCTATTCCAGTGTAGGCAAGTTAATCTAATCCTAATCTAACTATTCTAAGAGGAGAGAGAGAGAGAGAGAGAGAGAGAGAGAGAGAGAGAGAGAGAGAGAGAGAGCCTACACTAAAATGGTGATACACCAGAGAAGGAAAATGTTGAACATCTTTCAAAACTGCCATGGAACAAGAAGAGGTGAGCAATGGAAATGATGGACAAGTGCATCACAAAACCAATGATAAATTTCACAAAAAAATGTTCCAAAACTCCATAAACACAGCTCCAAAACTTGAAATGAACATTCAAACATGCACAAATACCTACAATGAAGAGAGACAAGAAGAAGACAAGAAAAACAAGCAAGGATGGACAAATGCATCACAAAACACGTTTTTTATTGCTCCAAAAGTTTGCACAAAACATCATTTTACTGGTAAGAGGAAAAAAATTCCATTATAGAGTAAGGGAGGAGGTTCAAACTCCATTTTCAACCCTGGGGAAGAAAATAAGGGAGAGACAAAGAAGAATGATGAACAACCATTACAAATGAGCCAAAATTGGCTTTTAACCATCGAGCACAATGGAAGAAAGGAGAAAACGAGGGAAAATTTATTTGGGAATTAAAACACCTACAATATTAATTTAATGGTCTTAAAAACTAATGGGTTTCCATAAAAACCCCATAATTCAAGTACATTTCTTTACAGAGAGAAAAAAGAGGCCCATACTTCATTAATTTTGGTGGTTGGAGTCATTTTCTGTGTTTTCTACATGCCAAATACGTTTTTCCATTTTTATCCCACAAACCTCCATCAAAAATCAAAATTGAAGATTCCATCGTGTAGAGGATTTCAACAGATTTCCAATTATATAAAGAACATGAAAATCTGATCTTGGGATTGAAAGTTATGCCCTCTCTAAAAATTTAGAGCAAAAATGACAATTTTAGGGCAAAATTGGGTTGTCATGGCCAAACTTAAAATTTTTCCATTTTTTAAATTTGAGAAAATTTCCCAAACATTCCCCACACCTCGCTGCTCTGTTGCCACATGTCACTTTCCCATTAGCTAATGGAAACGCGGCTCAAACCTCACCTTTTTCACTTTGAGTTTTCATTGGGAAAATTTCCCAAAATTTCCCCCAGCGCTCCACCGCTCCACTGCCATGTGTCGCTTCCTAGTTCACCCATCTGTTTGTGCTTCAACATTTTCCTTTTTACCTTTTGCAATTTTGGAAAAAAACCAAAATTTCCTCCACGCCCCGATTCCCGCCATGATGAACACGTGGCATCCTCTCGGTCGTCCACGAGCCTTCTAAAATTTTCTCCATTCTCCTCAAGTGGGCCCGCGGCCATGTATTTCCTTTACACCCTTTGCCCACTTTGGTGAATTATTTAACTTCTCTCTTTTGGCCCGAACTTCACCACCACGTGGCATCTTCTTATTGGATGCAGGGCAAGGGAAAATTTCACCAAAAAAATCTGCCGAGCCATAACTTTCAAAATATTTGGAGTTAGGAGGAAAATTTTATCTTTCTGGAAAGGGGAAGAAAAATCCTATCTGATGAAGCCATTTCCAGAATCCTTTGAGTGCTTGAAATGTGTAAAAATTGAAGTTGAAGCATAAGGAAGGAAAGAATGAAGGCAAGTTAGCCAAAATAAGTAGGGGGCTCATTTTGGATAATAGGTCTTCACTAGAAAAAAATGAGCCACCTTCATCAATTTATCCACCGTGACCATGATAGCTTCGTTGTGGTATCTTGACCTTAGTAACCCAAAAATGAAATCCATAGAAATGGTGTCCCATTTCCACTTTGGTATAAAGCATGAGGAAAGAGAAGGCCAACTTGATGTTGGTGCTCACCTGCACCCTTTCGACACTCTAAACAACATGATACAAACCGAGCCACTTCCTCCAAGTCCTCTCCAATGGTACAACTATTAAAAGGTGGCATGCATCTTCTTCCCCCGAGATGGGCTCAATAAGGTGTAGGATGAGCCTATTTCAAAATGTCTTGTATCAAGCCTCCATCTCTAGGAACATATATCCGACCTCTATGTCTAAGAAGACCATTTTCCTCTAATGAAAATCCATTAAATCTCCCCTCAAGGGGTCTCGAGACTCGATCTCTTCTTTGGGCCGTAAGGTAGAAACTATCATGAGGAAGTCAGTGAAAAAACCATGCTCTACACATCTGCAGTACCCATGGAAGTAGTCATAGCCACATGTCTTCATCTACACAGGCATCTCGTAATCACGTTCACCTTCCCTTTCACATGATATTTCCATATCGTAATCACAAATCAAATCCATTCAACTCCACCGACGAGCTTTGAGATTGGGCTAGATGAAGAGGTGATGAAGACTCAAATGATCAGTCTTGAGTGTAAATATTTGGCCAAGAAGGAAGTGTATCCACCACACCAAGGCATGCACAAATACATGTAAGCTCAAGACCATGATTCAAATAATTGAGCTCATATTCCTTGATTTTGCGTGGCTAAAAACAACTACTTTTCCCTCCCGCATTGACATACTTCCAAGTCCTACCAAAGAATCATTTGTGCAAGCATAGAACTCACCCCGATGATCTAGAACTACTAGAATAGGTGTTGTCGTGAGGCATTCCTTTAGTGTCCTAAAGGCCTTCTCACATCTGTTTGACCATAAAAACTTCTTCCCTTTCCGCTCAAGTGATTGATGGGGTGTGCAATCCAAGAAAATCTTGAATAGATATCCTGTAATATCTTACCAAACCCATGAAGTCAAATGCACCTCGGTCACACTAGTGGGTACTATCCAATCCATGATAGCTCTAATCTTGGAAGGATCAACTCGTATACCTTCCCGTTAAAAATGATGTGGCCCAAATATCTTTAAAGTACCTTTTTTTTTAAAGAATGCATAATTCTCCAAGTTCCCGTAAAGATCTTTGCTCATGAAGACACTAAAGAATCTAGTGAAGGTGCTCCTCATGCTCCTCACACTTACGTGAGTTAATCGAATGTCGCCAAGGAATATGAGCACAAATCAATCCAAAAATGTCCCGAATACCCATTCATCAAGCTCATGAACAATGTGGGGAACTCGTCGAACAAAAGGCACCATTGTGAACTCGTAGTCACCATATCTCATACGGAAGGCGGTCTTATGAATATCTACCTCTCTCGATCCTCAGTGATGATATCTTGACTTAAGGTCTATCTTGGAAAAATCATGCCCCCATCATCTAATCAAATAAATCATCTGTTGGTATCCAAATTTGTTCTCCTTTTCAAGCCAAGCAGCAACACAAATTCAACAGGAGCTTAGAGGCAGCTAAATCATAAATATATGTCATTTTGTAGCCGGGGAGGAATTTAACTGTCCCTTTGTTACTTGGATTTGTGGAGAGATGGATAGCACCTTAAAAGGATGTGATCTGATCCTAACTATTTTAGGTTGTGCCTTTCAACCAAGGTAAGAGAACCTATTTTGTAACCTCTGTTTATTGAAGAACAATGATAAATCCTTCTTTTGCATGGATTTTATAGAGAATACCTTGGGAAAATATGATCAACACACCAGATATGACTCTCACGAGTTGTCACTTCTAGATCAAGGAGATATTTTCACAACAAGAAAAGGTTACTGAAGACATTTGAGACCCTAATTGCTTCTGCATGTTTTGGTAATAGAGATTATGCATTTGTGTGCACACAGGACAAACAGGGGTGGTACAGGTAGGATTAGTTGTTTTTGAATGAATTTTTGGTGGGAGGTGGGGTAGGGTGAACTTGATTCACCAGATCCTTGAGGAATCTTACACAATGGGAGGCTAAACCAACAGAATGCCACAGAATAGCTAGAATGTTTCTTTAACCAGAATATGTGCTTCAATGGAGGCCCAGATCAACACTCTTTCACACAATCTTTGAGATTCTATCACGAAGGCTTGAGTTAGAAAATCCAACAAAGCATCAAGATCTAAGCCAAATCATGCCTAAGGTACACCCAGAGGCTTACAGATAATCTCTGTCAACAGATGAAAGAAAAGTGATTTTAAATCGTTTATTCCAATCCCAAATGAAAGCTCTTTTGAGAAATGTTTGTATACTAAGATGCCACTAAATTGTCACAAGGATTGAGGCCTATGTGATTGGGTCAGATTTTAATACAAGATTGCAACAGAAAAAAGAGAAACTACTTGCATACATTCAGAAATAAAACCAACACATTTTGCCCAAGACAACATAGAAAAACTCGAATTTGATTAAATCTATTAAATAGGGAAAGTTTCATCGAACAATCTCAAGCTTGTCAATGTTATGTTTGTGGAGCCTATTTTCATGTTAGAGTGTGGTACACCTTCTATGTGTTACACTCGGGTATTTTTACGGTGGTCCCACTCGCCGGTGAGCGGTCAAGGGGGTTCGGGGGTGAAGCCCCCGAAGCAAATTTTCATGGGTGGTTTATTAACCCATGGGTAATGGGTAACCATTATGGGCTGTTTTTGGGGCCCATGGTTTTTTCGGTACCCATTGTTTTGATACACATGGTTTTTGCCCATTGTTTTGATACCCACGGTTTTTGCCCATGGTTTTGATACCCACGGTTTTGTATCAAACTGCTTAAGAAATTGTCTATTTATATGGTCTTATGCATATGATAGATAGAAAAGAAAATGTATTGTAGATGTGCTTTGAATTCGGGTGTGAATTCTATAGAGTTTGTTGAGCATAGCTCCAAATGGATCTGGGTATTGTATTGAGAGAGTGGAGGCTTGTAATAAAATTTGAGCAAGTGATTCTTGGTGACGTAGTCCAAATTGGGTGAACCATGTTAAATCTTGTCTCTATGTGTTGTGTTGTTTATTCTACGCACTTTTATTTGAGATCTGTAATATTTTCGCATATTAGTTTCTCTTGTTTACGATTCTCGTAAGGGATTATTCCACATATTTTATGTCTTATTCCTAACAATTGGTATCGTAGAGCTTGGTTTCGTTTTTGAAGTTTTGAATCATAGGGAAAGTTTTTAGCTTGAGTGGGAGCTATGGAAGATGATGGAAGATCTAGGGTTGATAAATTCAACGGGCAGAATTTCAGTCTTTGGAAGATGCAAATGGAATATTACCTTTATCAGAAGGATATTTATACTCCACTGTCTGAGAAGGTGAACAAACCCTTGAGTATGACAGATGCGGAATGGGATTTGTTGGATCGGAAGGCACTTGGAATGATCCGGCTATGTCTTGCATCTTCGGTATTATTTAATGTTTCAAAGGAAAAGACTACAAAAGAACTAATGGATGCATTAGGGAAGTTGTATGAAAAACCTCTCGCCTCTAATAAGATTTTTTTAAATGAAAAATTTGTTTAATATGAAGATGTCTGAGAATGGTTCAGTAGTAGATCATTTAAATGATTTCAATACGGTTGTGAATATGCTAGCTTTGGTTACAATAGAATTTGATGAAGAAGTTAGGGCTTTATTAATTCTATGCTCTTTACCTGAAAGTTGGAATAGCTTGGTAATGGTGGTAAGCAACTCGGTTCCAGCTAACTCGAAGTTGAAGTTTGAGGATGTTGTAGGGGTGATTCTAAGTGAGGAAATGTGAAGAAAAAGTTCGGTGAATCTTCTACTTCAGGGAATGCTTTGACAGTGGAAACTAGAGGGAGATAAAAGAATAGAGGAAACCGTGGAAAATCAAAGGATTGGGAAAGGTCAAAATCCAAAAGCAAGATAGTATGCTAGCACTGTGGAAAGTCTGGGCATGCAAAGAAGGACTGTTGGGAGCTTCGGATAAGAAGAAACAACAAGAAGAAAACAAGGAGGCAAATGTGGCATCGGGTAATGTATGCCAGGATGCTTTGATTCTTTCTTTGCATAATATTAATGAATCTTGGGTTTTAGATTTAGGGGATTCTTTTCATGATACTCCATATAGGCATTATTTTGTTGATTATGTTTAAGGGGATTTTGGGCATGTTTTTCTTGGTGATGATGAGCCTTGCAATATAGTTGGAAAAGGTTTTGTTCAGGTTAAGATGTAGAATGGGAATACATGGCTATTGAAGGATGTCAGACATGTTCCTACATTAAGGAGAAATTTGATATCGGCGGGGCAATTGGGAAGTGATGGTTGTACTGTGATATTTACAGCTAACTCTTGGAAGGTCACCAAGGGTGCTCTTGTGGTGGAAAGAGGTAAGAAGGTTAGAACCTTGTATTTAACCACTGATAGTACTAATGATTGTAATCTTGTGGCTTCAGATGCAGATACAACATTATGGCACTATAGGCTCGGTCATATGAGCCATAAGGGCATGGACATCATAAAGAAGAATTTACTTGGATATATAGAAACAAGTTTGGATTTATGTGAGAACTGCATATATGGGAAATAGAAGCGAGTAAGGTTTCTCAAGGTTGGACCTACGAAGAAAGAGAGTAAGTTAGAGCTGGTACATTCTGATGTGTGGGGGCCGACTCAGGTATCATCTCTTAGGGTTCAAGTTATTATGTTACTTTTATTGATGATGCAACAAGGAAAGTTTGGGTTTATTGTATTAGAAACAAATCTGATGTATTTGATACTTTTTTTAAATGGAAAGCCTTGGTAGAGAATGAAACAAGCCTTAAGTTAAAATTTCTTAGGTCAGATAATGGAGGGGAGTATTGCAACAATGAATTTGATGATTATTGTTCTAAGAATGGAATATGCAGAAAAAGATGGTTCCAGGAACCCCACATCGAATGGGGTGTCAGAAAGGATGAACAGAACAATAATGGAACATGCTAGGAGCATGAGGATACATGCAGGATTGCCTCTTTATTTTTTGGGCGTATGTGAGCACAACTGTTGTGTACTTGATAAACAGAGGACCCTCAAGTGCCTTGGATGGAGGCATACTTGAGGAGGCTTGGTATGGTAAGAAATTCGATTACTCATTTCTTAGAGTCTTTGGATGTGAGGTGTTTGTTCATATTGAAAAGGATGATAGGACCAAGCTAGAGGAAAAATGAGAAAAATGCACTTTTATTGGTTATGGTGGTGATGAATTTGGATTTAAATGTTGGAGTATTAAGGACAATAAAATCATTCGGTCTAGGGATGTGGTCTTTAATGAGAAATTCATGTATAAGAAACAACAGTTGTAGGAAAACAAGGAAGAATCCAAGAAAGAATATGAAGTGGTAGAGGATCTTCCAGATGGGAAAGTGACCCATGAATCGAGTTCAGGAACCTACTCAACAGGAACCCCAAACTCCTACAAAGAGGTCTTCTAGGGTTAGAAAAGAACCCGAACGTTTTTCTCTTTCTCTTTATTATTTATTACTCACTGATAGTGGAGAGCCAGAGAGATTTGATGAAGCAATGCAAGTAGATGCCAGTAAGAAGTGGGAGCAAGCCATGATGAGGAGAATAAGTCTCTCATGGAGAACCAGACTTGGGATTTGGTGAAGCTACCGGAAGGTAAAAGAGCATTGCAAAAAAAGTGGGTGTATAGAGTTAAAGATGAAGGAGGAAAGAAAATATATAAGGCCCGGTTGGTGGTGAAGGGGTTTGCACAGAAACAAGGTATAGATTTTGATGAGATTTTTTCTCCTGTAGTAAAAATGACTTCTATCAGAACTCTTCTTGGAATAGTGGTAGCGGAAGACTTGCACTTAGAATAGTTAGATGTAAAGACTACATTTCTCCATGGTGATTTGGAGGAGGAGCTATATATGTAGCAGCCAGAAGGATATGAAGTCAAAGGTAAAGAGGAGATGGTGTGCAAAATGAAGAAGAGATTGTATGGCCTTAAACAAGCTCCACATCAATGGTATAAGAATTTTGATAGCTTCATCATGGAGTAAGGTTATATTAGATGTCATTCTGACCATTGTGTGTATACAAAGAAATTTGAGGATGGAAGTTATATTATCTTGTGTTTATATGTTGATGACATGTTGGTTACAGGTAAAAACATGTAGGAAATAAAAGTACTCAAGAAACAACTAAGTGAATCCTTTGATATGAAGGATTTGGGGGCAGCTAGACAAATCCTTGGTATGAGGATAACTCGAGATAGGAAGGAACGGAAGATGACTTTATCTCAGGAAGAGTACATTAAGAAGGTATTGGATAGGTTTAACATGTAGGATGCTAAACTGGTTGGGACTCCTTTGGCAAGCCATTTTAAGTTATCAAAGGAGCAGTGTCCCAAGACAGAGTAGGAAAGAAACCAGATGTCCAAGGTACCTTACTCATCAGCGGTTGGTAGTTTGATGTATGCTATGGTGTGCACTAGGCCTGATATTGCCCATGCAGTGGGAGATGTGAGTAGATTTATGAGTGATCCAGGTAAAGAGCATTGGCAAGCAGTAAAGTGGATCCTTCGGTATTTGAGAGGGACCATGGGGATAGTTTTGTGCTACAGTGGATCAGACACCACTTTACATGGTTATGTAGATTCAGACATGGCTGGAGATGTTGATAGTAGGAGGAGCACGATAGGTTATATTTACACTGTAGGTGGGACAACAGTGAGCTGGATTTCATGACTACAGAAGCTGGTGGCTTTATCAACCATGGAGGCTGAGTATGTTGCTGCCACAGAGGAAAGCAAAGAGATGATTTGGTTACAACAATTGCTTGAGGAGTTAGGGCATAAGTAGAAGGAATGTAAGCTACATAGTGATAGTCAGAGTGCTATACACCTAGCTAAGAACTCTTCTTTCCACTCTAGGATGAAGCATATACAGTTGATATATCACTTCATCAGGACAACTTTGGAAGAAGATAAGTTGAAGTTAGAGAAGATTCATACCAGTCAGAATCCTAGAGACATGATGACCAAGGTGGTCACAAGGGATAAACTAAAAATATGTTCAGCTTTGGTTGGCCTTCGCGGATGACAGTGAAGGGTTGAGAAGCTTGCTCAGTGGAAATCAGTCTCTAAGTGGGAGATTGTTATGTTTGTGGAGCCTATTTTCATGTTAGAGTGTGGTACACCTTCTATGTGTTACACTTGGGTATTTTTACGGCGGTCCCACTCGCCGGTGATCGGGTCGAGGGGTTCGGGGTGAAGCCCCAAGCAAGCAAATTTCATGGGTGGTTTATTAACCCATGGGTAATGGGTAATCTGTTATGGGCTATTTTTAGGGCTGATGGTTTTTTCTGTACCCATTATTTTGATACACACGGTTTTTGCCCATTGTTTTGATACCCACGGTATTTTCCCATGGTTTTGATACCCACGGTTTTGTATCAAACATCTTAAGTAATTGTCTATTCATATGGTCTTATGCATATAATATATAAACAAACAAATGTATTGCAGATGTGCTTTGAATTCGGGTGTGAATTCTGTAGAGTTTTGTTGAGCATAGCTCCAAATAGATTTGGGTATTGTATTGAGAGAGTGGAGGCTTGTAATAAAATCTAAGCAAGTGATTCTTGGTGGACGTAGCCCAAATTGGGTGAACCATGTTAAATCTTGTCTCTCTGTGTTGTGTTATTTATTCTACACTTTTATTTGAGATCTGTAATATTTTCTACATATTAGTTTCTATTGTTGTGATTTTGTAAGGGATTATTCCGCATATTTTATCTCTTATTACCTAACATCAATGGCTATACACTTGCAACCACCTTGACACAATAAAACTTAATACAAAAAGAGATAACCTAGTTTCTCAGATGGATTCTCAAAAGATAGGCTTAGTCAAATTTTCCTCTTGGGAATTTTCTTCGACCTCTAACACTCTGACCTCTAACTTCCAACCATTTGCACGAAAAATTTGTGCCATTTATAACCTTTACAATAGAGCCCCTTTCTCCCCAAAAGACAAAAACCTTAAATGCACCAGTGCTCGCCATGATTCTTTCGTGATTCTCAGAATCAAATCTACAAAAAGTCACCAGGTGCTCGAGGGGTATATTTCATCGAATATCTCCCACTTTCAACTCTCTTTCTTCAATTTTCTAACCACTTCCGCCCATAATCTATCAAATCTGGCTCCTTGCATGCTTGGGAGAAGAAAAATGAAAAATCCGATTGAGCACGAAAGTCAGACCATTTTAATGGTGAAAGACGTCTTTCCAGATCTTCCCACCAAACTTAGATATCAAAATTAACTCCCCTCTCTATTTGGCGTGCACAAAATACCAAGAAATCATGAAGACTCACACTCCCAGGAGCTTTCCAGTAAAAATGGGGGGAAAATAAAATTTAGACACAAAACTTCCATCGATCTTTGATTTGAATGTGGGTCCTCCATGTGGAAGATTCAAAACGGGCTCAGGGCTTCCTTTTGACTTTTTACGTCCCCATGAAAAAATGTAAAAATTTTACATTTTCTCCACACCCCCTTTTGAAAATGGGCCTGACACATGTCCTAAGGTGGGTCCCAAAGGAACCATGGAAAAATTCTGCCATTTGACCCTCTTTTGATAAGAGGAAAATTTTACAAGCTTTCCCCGCAGCTCCGCCCTTCCGCTTCAAGTTTCTAATGTGGGTCCCAGTGGAACCCCGGGTCCTTTTATGCCTTTACCTTATTTTCCCTCAAAGGGAAAATTTCTCACTTTTCCTTCGAAATCCCGCATCTTTGCCATTGATTGAAGTAAGCTTTGAAATTTTCCATCGAGCTCATAGTCTATTTTGATACTTTAACCCTCTTGAGACAAAGAGGAAAAAGATTAAGTTGCCTCTAATGGTCCACTTCCGTGCCCCTTTTGAATTTTCAAACTACCATATGTCACAATGGCACATCTTGAAATGGTCCCCAAAATTTGAGACCCTGAATGAGCGTGAGCTCGCCACGTGTCTGCCCAGACAAAAATTGTTTGAAGGCTTGAAGCTCAATGGAAGGCACCATGTGTCAAGATCTCGAGGTAGTCTCCTTTGGCCATTGAAAATTCCAAGAAAAATGTAAAGTGAGCGGAGTCCTCCAAGTGTCCTCATGGCGCTCCTTCAAAATGGAACTTAAAAGGCCAGGTCCAATATGCGTGGTTCCTCTACGTGTCCTAGGTTTCTAATTTTTTTTTTTGAAAAATGATTAAGTGTGGGAAAACTGAAAGAATCCTCCATGTGCCTCCATCCCACCAAGCCTCCGTGTCCTCCTCCCGAAGACTACTCTAGAGTCAAACCAAAAGTAGATCTTCAAATGAGCGTCGTTCCTCCACGTGGACATATTTTTAAGTTGAATCTTTTCATAGAATTTTTGAAGTACCCATTGAGCCGTGTCCAACCAAAGGAGGCCAAGTTTCTTTTGAATGAAAGGATACAAATTTGACTAGGATAAATGTATGTCAAATCATAAAATACAAAGAAAAGACCATTCGAGCCTGAAAATGAAATTTTCTCCAAGGACAAAGAGTTTAGAAATGTTACAAGGCTCAAATACGTTCCTCGGGACACATAAATTCATTTTTCTTCAAGTATTTAGGGAAAAAATGACAAGGACGATAAATCCTGACTGTGGAAAATAGAGAGAACAGGAAAATGTGAGTTTTGAAGGAAAAGAGAATAGGAGACTCAAATTTTAAACCTTTTCCATAGGAACAACAAAATAAGGAGACAAATATGGACCCATACATGATCTTCGACCCAAGAGTAGATTAAAAATGGAAACAAAGACTGACCAAGCACAACACGGGGAAGGAGAAAATGACAGAGGCTAGAAATCAATAAATTTTCGAGGCACGGATGGGGTAAGATTGATTTGAGCACCAACATCATTAATGCGTGGAAGGGGGTAATGATTCTTGATTGTTACTTTGTTCAACTAGTAATAATCAATACACAACCACGATATCCATCCTTCATTTTTAACACAAATCACCATTGCACCATAAGGGGATACACTAGGATGGATTAGGCCTTTCTCTAGATGGCACTCAAGCTACAACTTGAGCTCAGGGGTAGTCATATGATAAGGAACTCGTGAGATAGGCTCTGCACCAAAACAAAATCAATGTGAAAATCTATCTCACGTGGGGGAGGTAACCCCAGTATCTCCCCTAGAAAAACATTAGAAAACTCTCTCAAAATGAGATGGTCATTAAGGGATGGTCCACTAGACTCATCCTCAGATCTGTCACTAACCGTAACAACATACATCTGACAACCTCTTCACATAAACATAATTAGCTGCATAGTAGAGATGGTGTGAATGGAAACATGCTTCCCGACTTCCACTATCACTAAATAACCTCTTAGATCATCTATACAAACATTAGTCTTATAGTAATAGTCCACTCTATCTCTATGTGCGAAAACTAGTCCATGCCTAAGATGACACCATAAGAACCCATCGAAGGATATGAAGATCTAAGGTAGTGGTGAAGGGTCCCAAATCCACTACATACTTCTTAACTAAGGAGTTTATAGAAATTTTTCGCAAGAAGCAATCTCAACATCCCAACTATGACCCTTTAACCGCCACTAGCTTGCGAATGCTCTACTAAAGATGGTGCAATAAAAGAATTAGATGAACTAGAATCAAACAATATAGAGGTGAAAATACCACCAATACTACATGTCATCTCTATTGGTACTCTAGTGCTTAGCTTGGCGGTTCTCGAATGCTACTTATATCCGATGGCTCCATCCCATGTCGCCAGTTGTAGGCTCTGAGATCTACGTATTACCCTTGTTACTAGGGTTCTGTGGGCACTCTCTCCAATGATGCCAAGCAACGCCACAACCATAATAATTTTTGGTCCTCTCCAAGAGATGCAGGCTCTAGTAGGTACTCTAGAGGTGCGTGTTATGGATCCCGATGATTCGGTTATGGAATGCTTTGAGGTCTCTACTGATGAGCTCCTCTTGATTGAGCTCTCAGTGCACCTTGTGTTTGTTAAGACCCCTAGAGGAGGCCCTAAAATCCACCCCTTTGTGTGTCAAATCTCTGAGGAGGTCTGTAAGGTGGGCGGGTCTTCTACTATTGTTGCTACTGAGGTGGCTATTATGGTGGCCTAAATGAAGACTGTCCCTAATCCTTGTCCACCGTGGGGAGGAGGAATTGACCACCTCAATCTACTAACCTACATCTTCTAGATGTGGCTTCGAACTCTATCTCTATCTTGCTACATATTCCCTTGTGTCTCCTCTGCAATATAGGCCTTCTCCACGACCTTTGTTAATGTACTGTAAGGTGGGAATGGGCACCGCACCACCCAAATCAAAGTTCAAGCCCCTGATGAACCTATGAATCTATACCTTCTCATCCTGCATATATTTGACATACTAGAGTAGGTCCAGAAATTGACTCTCATACTCGGCTATGGTCATAGATGCCTAACGAATGTCATGAAACTTATCTATCACGTCACGAATAAACCTATTAGAAAATACCTACTCCTAAAATGCTCCTCAAATAGCTCCTAGGTAACTATCTTTGAGTCAACATGGAGCTTCTACTCCTCGGTCCTCCACTAGACTCCTGCTCCATCCCTCAAAAGATGGATCACAACATGAGATTTTGTGTTGCTAGTACAAGGGTAGAGCTTGAAGCATCCACTCAAGCTCACCAACCAAGTCTCTACCTATAACCCACCTATATCTCCAAAATAGAAAAATGTTCGTAGCTTCGTGGATCTCCCCGATATGGTCTCAAACTAATTATTGACGACCCTAGGAATCTCTCGCATGCTACTCCCTCTATCTAGGGCTCCGAGATATGTCCCTATCTCCATGAAATCCCGACTCTTCCCTAGCCGACTCCATGTAGAATTTCTCTTCCCTATACTCCTCGTTGTTTCGAGGGGATGCATGGGCCTTCATTGATGGCTCCATGTCATGTCTAGAAAGTTTTCTTCCAAAGGACCCTCCGCGTATAATGACATTAACGTCTTGAAGCGTCTGTAAAATTTGATGAAGAATGGTCACTACTGCCTACTCTGGAGGTGGTATATCTAGGTCTATATGAAAGGTCCCCTCGTCTTGTCCGCATCTCAATCACATGCACCAAGGTGAGAGTTAGTTCAACATTTTAGGTCTTTTTTCAGTTTTCTATGTTTTCTAAAATCATACAATTATCAGGTAGTGTGTTTTTTTAGGTTTAAAAGGATTTTTTTCACTAGGTTAAAAGTTCATTTCTCATGTCTTCTAGTGTTATCAAGGGTTCAATATTTGAACCCATGGCTCTGATACCAAGTGTAACGCCCAAAAAATGATGTTCTAGGAACATGTTAAAACCTAACACTTATCCCAAAAATTGCGACTAATTTTCTTTGTTTATAAGTAAATAGGTTGCAAGGGTGTTAACCCTTAGCGTACATCAAATTAATTTACACCAATAATCTCAGATTTAAAATGATAGACCAGGTCTAGTTAAAAGATTAAAAATTCTAAATTTATTTGTAATGTCATTTAATTAACATTCAACTAGGAAGGTGCCATAGTTTAATTTATTGATTAAATTATTTCTCCTCTTTAACTAACATTCCCACCCCAAAAATTTACCTTAACTTAGCTATTATAATTCCCTTTTTAAATAAATTAAAATCCCATTTCATTACTTTTCTAAAAGATACTAGGAAACAAGTTAGTGACTTTGCATACAAAGGTAATTAAATGACACAATTCAACCATCATAACTTTAACATTTAAAAAAAAAATTCCTACAAAACAAAAGTAGGGTTGATCCTCCACCCTTAGATAAAAACAATTATAACCACTAGATCCTAGGGTTCCAATCTAACCCTAAAATCCTTATGATTTGTTTTTAATCTCTTTCTTTACCCAACTCTCCTCATTTGGGCACTTTTTCTTTGTTTAATTTACGGGTTGGAGAGGAGGAAGCCATGGGAGTAAGAGAGGAATAACTATGGAGGAGTCTATAAGGAGATCAATCTTAGATTAGTTTAGTTTGTAGTTTTATCATTGTTATGAATTTCATCCAAGGATTGGGAGGAGTTTCCTTAACCAATCTGGTTTTTACTTCAAGCTATTTATATTTGGGGTTCTCTATTTGGGAAAACCCTACCCCCATTGATATAAATGAGAATGAGTGCTTTTAATTTACCATTTGTAGATCTAATTTTTTTAACAATAAGATTTATCCATTAATTAAATAATAGAGGTTTACATGTTGTTTTAACAAGATTAAAAATCTAATTAGAACAAGTTAAAAATTGCACAAAGCGAATCGTGGTTTTCTGCCAAAAGTGATAGAATCGCCACCCGGAGATGGCTAGTAGTCTTGAGACCACCGCCCTACCTGGGTGAGAAACCATGAACCTCTGCTTTACAGAGCGGCGGTTTGAGACCTTCGCCTACTTTGCGGTGGTTAAGAGACCGCCGCTCTGCGCACACAAGGCGCGACGTCCTATTTCTTAGAAACAAAACCCTCAAACCCAATTTTTTTCAAAAAAAAAAGTTGCTATAGGTACTTAAAAGGTCATTATTAACCTAATTTTACATGTCTAAGTTTTTCATTTGCAAGGTTTAAATTCATTTACTCATTTCTATGGAAATAATTTACTCAATTTCAACATTTCTTATTTTTATAACAACAACAACATCTACAATAGTCATTTCCATTTTATTTAACAAACTTTCTTTCTGAATGTAAAGGAATGAACAATATAGTCTAACTTCTTCTTTAGCATGCCTTTCAAATAACACTATGAAACATATTATTTCTTCATACAATTTTCCCTACATTCCACACGAAAGTTTTCAACATTTTTTCCAATAATTTATTTATAACAAGAGCAACACATTTATTTTTGAAATAAGTCAACTACAATGAAGTAAGGTATTTCCATTTTAAACTTCCTTTCAATTTTTACAAGACTAGCTTTACCACACAAATCTTTCTTTCCTTTTTCTTTCTACATGCAAAACAACTTTGACATCCAATACTGAATATAACGTTTCTTCACAAGATTTATACAATGTCTTCCACTTAAATTGGGAATGCTTTACAAGAAAGAAACTAAGATGAACTACAATATTACAAGTTCCCCCACCTTAAGTGGGAATAACAATAAGAAGGTTTTATCACAAGAAAGATATCATAAGGACTCCAACAAGAGCTCTAAGCTTCACATCACCAACAATAGAGATCCTTCATGATTTTCTTCATCCAAAAAAAAATGGGGAGAGAGGAAACACTCCACCCAGCCAAAATATCCAATGAGGAGGAGAAGCCATCCTCCTCATTGGCCTCGAGCCCCTACCATATCACATTGAAAAAGTGAATCTAACACATAGAAATAACAAGCGTCCACATCACAAACCAAGTATTTCACAACCATTCCAAAAACATTCAACTCAACTACAAACACAAGAAGGAAGAACAACCAAAATAAACAAGGCTTAAAAATGAAAGCCAAAGGAGTAAGAACCTATGGGGAGGCCACTTATGCCTCCCAATGGGAAATGGGTTCCCACCTTAAAAACCTCCAATACATATCTCAAATCCCCTACATACTCTTATACCTCCCTCAAGTACCTCTTATGCCTCCCACATAATATTATGCCTCCCTCATTCTCTTATGCCTCTCTCATATAATAACAATTAAGAAATGCATGCATTCTTTGTCCAAGGTGGGGCACCCAACCCAAACTCCCTCCAAAAATGAAATAATTGTTATTCCTCCCTACATGAATTCTCCCATAGTCCCCTCCTACACCACACTTAGGAAATCTACCCAAGCACCCAACAAGCATTCCAAACACTCTAAACAACAAGAAAACAAACAAAAAATAAAGGAATAACATAAGAAAGAGTAAAGCTCCTACCTTTCCATAGTAGATCTTGTTCCAAAATCAATTTCCAAGCTTCTTCAAACCCAAGCAATCACCAACAAGCTCCAACAAAGACCACAAGCACTCCAAAATCCTCTAACTCCAAAAATTTAAGAGCACAAAATAATGAAGTAACCCCCAAACAAGAAAAATAACTTCAATAAATAGAAAAGGGAGAGAGGAGGGTGAGGTGGCTCCATGTAGGATGCCACATCACTCATCCTCAAATCCACCTCACAAGTCAAACCTCAACCCCAATGCACCATAGATTGGTGGGTGATAAGAATGAAAATTAATTACACACACAATCCAAGCCCACACCCCCTAAGGACAAACTTAAAGCCCTATGTAAGAAAAGTGCAATAAATATCACCTTTTCACTTACAAAATACTTAATGGGGTCTATTTTTGACCCCCAATCCATAGGTAGGGTTGGTATATCAATTTAAGAGGTGTGGGACAAGTTTAACTTGTCACAAAAGCTTCCAAAATTGGCCCTTAAGGCTAAATTAGAATTTCCAGGAAGGGGTAGAGTGTACAACACTCAAGATCCCAAGCACTCAACTCACAACACAACACCCAAGAGCCATCTAGTCTAATAAATGATCTTCTTTTGGTCACATCTATAATTAGCTAAGAATAAGATTAATTAAATTTAATTGAGACACTTAAACCCATTAAGATAAAGGGGAAGAATACATCATTTTTTAAATAATTAAAACAAGGAAATTACATCACTAAAAATCACATACTACATTAAATAAAGGAAACTAAATAAAAGACAAAACATAACCCCTTAGTCACAATTTCCCCCTAACAATAATTCAAACACACACACAAATACATGTTGCCATGGTGACCCTTGTTGAATTCACTTCGCATTCCAATGTGGTTGGTCTCCAATCCCCCCGATGTTTGTTGTGAATATATTTACTTACAAAACACATATCACCTCCTTTGGCCTCGTGGCCGCATCAAAAAAAATCATGATAAAATATTCAATATAAATCCACAATCATCTACATATGCATCAAATAATCATCTAGGCAATTGCAATATCATTTAAAATTTCTAACAACATCTTGATTCTACATTTCATCAATATCAATAGGATCACAAAATTAGTTCAATTATCAAGGTCTACTCAATGTGATGAAAATATCGCATGTCAGAAATATATATAACCATGTCAACAACATATCATCATCAATATAAAAATGTCTCTAAAATTCCACACACATCATACTAAGAATAAAAACCAACAATAGTCTCAATATCTCTAACATTTGCATCATGTTAAGTCAGAATAATACAAAATGTTCATAAGTAGAGTCAATAGTATCAAAATCAACATAAATAAATGTCGAAGGGAAGTGAGCACTACATCCTCCTCCCCTTAGACTTGAATTCCTCCTAGAAGTCACTAGAACAGGTGTGGAAACTGAACTTGTAGGAGTGTAGCATCTTCCCATATAGCAGCAGTCTTGTCATACCTATCTCACCGGACTCGAACTCGGTCAATCTCTCTACCGCAAAGGCCTAGGGTCTTGACTCTATAATGTGAATGGGCTCAACCATCACCTGCCCCGATCCTCCTTGTATAATGTGGTTTAATCTAATACGTGAGAAGGATCATAAATATATCTCCTACGCACAAAAACATGAAACACATCATGGACGCGAGAAAATCTAGGTGGCAATGCTAGATGATAGGTGAAGGGACTGATGTGATCCAAGATCTCAAAGGGATCCAAAATCTTGGTGAAAGATTAGAACCATTTACGTGATGGATAGGGCTCTTATACGGCTTGACACGAAGAAACACCTTTGTCCCTATCTCATAACTATGATCTGTCCTGTGCGCTGGTCTCGTATACTTCTTCTACCCGTCCCGTGCCTCCCGTAATCACTTCCTTATCAAAACAACCTACTTGCTCCATATCCTACAATAAGGATAGCCTAAGGGAAAACCTATCCTCTAACTTGTCCCAACAAAGAGGTGTCCCGCACTCTCTTCCATACAGCCTCTGAAAAGGAGCTATGCCTATCGAACTATTACAACTATTATTGTAGGAAAAATCCATCAAGTATAAATAATCCTCTCATCTCGATCGATGATCCATAATGTACATCCTAAGCATGTCCTCCAGGATCTGATTCACCCGCTCGGTCTGTCCATCTGTCTCAGGGTGATATGTTGTGTTGAAATTGATCCTTGTCTCCCGAGAGCATTTTGTATGGTAGTCCGTAAGTGGGAGGTGTACAAAGGCTCGCGGTTGCATATGATCTTCCATAGAATCCCTTGTAATCGACAATATCATCAAGATATACCTCGTGCTACTACACTAGCCGTTTGTGTAGGTGGTCTTCATTGGAGAAAAATGAGCCACCTTTGTCAATTTATCCACCATGACCATGATGGCGTCATGGTGGTATCTTACGTTAGTAACCAAACAATGAAATACATAGAAATGGTGTCCCATTTCCACTGCAGTATAGAGTGAGGAAAGAGAAGGACAACTAGATGCTAGTGCTCGGCCTTCGCCTCGACACTCTAAACAACATGACACAAATTGAGCCACATCCCTCCAAAGTCCTCTCCAATGGCACAACTGTCGCAAGGTGACGTGCATCTTCTTCCCCCAGGATGGGCTCAATACGGTTTAGGATGAGCCTCTATCAAAATTTCCCTGTCTCAAGCCTCCATCTTTAGGAACATATATCTCGACCTCTATGTGCCCGTGAAGACCATCTTTCTCTAATGAAAATCCATCAAATATCCCCTCAAGGGGTATCCGAGACTCAGCTACTCTAGGCTGTAAGGTAGAAATCCCGCTCTAGAAATTTGTACCCATTGAAGTAGTCATAGCCACATGTCTTTGTCTAATAAGGGCATTTGTAACCACATTCTCCATCCCTTTCACATGCTCTATCTCCATATTGTACTCGCAAAGGAAATCCATCCAACACCGCTGACGAGCATTAAGATTGGGCAACATGAAGAGGTGACAAAGACTCAAGTGATCAATCCTGAGTGTAATCTCTGGCCAAGAAGGAAGTGTCTCCACGACACCAAGGTATGCAAAAATGTTGCAAGCTCAAGATCGTGAGTCGGATAATTGAGTTCATAATCATTGATTTTTCATGACTATAAAGTAACTACTCGCCCTCTTACATCAACACACCTCCAAGTCCTACCAAAGAAGTATCCGTGTAAATGTAGAACCCACCCCGAGGATCTCGACACTACTAGAATAGGCGTTTAGTGAGGCATTCCTTCGTGTCCGAAGGCTTGCTCAGATCTGTTTGACCATATAAACTTCTTCCCTTTCTACTAAAGGGAAGTGATGGGGTGCGAAATCGAGAAAAGTCCTACAAAATCTATTGTAATATCTGCCAAACCCATGAAGTCCGCACACCTTGGTCACACTAGTGGGTGATGGAAAATCCATGATAGCTCGTATCTTGAAAGGATCGACTATGATACATTTCCCGAAAATGATTGTGGCCTAAATACTAAACCTCTGTCTAAAAGAATGCAAACATCCCCAGTTCCTATAAATATGCTGCTCACGAAGACACTAAAGAACTAGGAAAAGGTGCTCCTCATGCTCCTCACGCGTACATGATTGAATTAGAATTTCCTCAAGGAAGATGAGCATAAAGTGATCCAAAATTTTCTTGAATACCCCATTCATCAAGCTCATGAACACCACGGGTGAATTTGTCGACCAAAAAGTACCACTTTGTGAACTCATAGTCACCATATCTCATACGGAAGGCGGTATTATGAATATCTTCCTCCGTGATCCTCAGTTGATGATACCCTAACTTAAGATCTATCTTGGAGAAAATTGTGGCCCCCTTCATCTGATCAAATAAATCATCAATGCGTGGAAGGGGGTAATGATTCTTAATCATTTCTTTTTATCACCGATGATAATCAATACACAATCACATATATCCTTCCTTCTTTTTCAACAAAATCATCTGCATCCCAAGGGGATACACTAGGCTAGATTAGGACTTTCTCCGTAAAGCCCTCAAGCTACAACTTGAGCTTAGGGGTAGTCATCTGATAAGGTTCTCGTGAGATAGGCTCTGCGCATGGAAAAAAATCTATGTGAAAATATATCTCACGTGGGGGAGGTAACCCCGATAGATCCCCTGAAAAACTCAACAAACTCTCTCAAAATGAGATGGTCATCAAGGGATGCTCCACTAGACTCATCCTCGATCTATCACGAACCATAACATCATACATCCGAAAACTCTTTGTACACACCTTGCTTAAGCTACATAGCAGGATGGTGTGAATGGAAACAGCCTCTTGACTCCCACTATCATTGACTAACCTCCTAGATCATTTGTATAAACAATAGTCTTATGGTAACAAGACACTCTAGCTCGTGTGCAGTGCACAACCAATCCATGCCCAAGATGACACCTTAAGAACCCAACTGAAGGATACGTAGATATGAGGTAGTGGTTAAGGGTCCCAAATCCACTACACACTCTTTAACTAAGGAGTCTACAGAAATTTTGGCTCCAAAAGCCATCTCAATGTCGCAACTATGACCCTACCTAACCGCCATCAGCCTACAACTCTCTACTAAGGATGGTGCAATAAAAGAATCAAACAATATAGAGGTAGAAATACAACTAATACTACCTGTTGTCTCTATCACAGTAATTTGGTGCTCAGCTTGGCAGTTATCGATCGCTGCATAGATCCAATGGTTCCGTCCCATGTCACCAACTATAGGCTCTAATATTTGTGTCTTACCCTTTTCACTAGGGTTCTTTGGTCACTCTCTCCAATGATGCCCAACAACGCCACAACCATAAAAGCTATCTCGGTGCTCTATAGTGAGATGCATCTCCAATCGGTATTCTAGAGGTTTGTGTTGTGGATCCTAACAATCCAGTATGGACTTCTAAGGTCTTTGCTAATGAGCTCCTACTGAGTGAGCTCTTGGTGCACCCTATGTCCTGATGGCATCCACTAAAACTCACCAAACAGGCCTCTATCTCAGAACCCACTTGTATCTCTAAAATAGTGAGATGGTCATAGCTTCAAGATCTCCTTGATATGGTCTACAGCTGATGACTGATGACCCCTAGGTCTCTCTGCATGCTCCTCCCTCTGTCTAGGGCTCTGAGATCTGTCCCTTTGTCCTGAAATCCTGTCTCCATGCCCTCTGTATGGTGACTCTACCCTAGATTATCATGTACATGGAAGTTCTCTTCCCTATACTCCTCGATGTGTCGAGGGGATGCATGGGCCTCCACTGATGGCTCCATGTCATGTCTAACAAGTCATCCTCCCAAGGACCCTATGCGTATAGCAACATTGACGTCTTGAAGCGTCCTCGTAAAATTTAAAATTTGAATGGTCACTACCACCAGCTCTGGAGGTGTTATATCTAGGTCTATGTGAAAGGACCCCTTGTTTGGTCTACACCTCTTGCACAAACCAAGGAAAGAGTAAGTTCATCATTTTAAGTCTTGTTTCAGTTTTTTATGTTTTCTAAAATTATACAATTATCAGATAGTGTGGTTTTCTAGGTTTAAAAGGAAACTATTTTTCACTAGGTTAAAAGTTCATGTCTCATTTTTCTATTGTTTCCAGGGTCCAAGCTTTGAACCCACATTTTTGATACCAAGTGAAACGCTCACAAAAACAATGTTCTAGGAACACGTTAAAACCTAACACTTATCCCGAAAATTGTGACTAATTTTTTTGTTATAAGTAAATAGGTTACAAGGGTGTTAACCCCTAGGGTACATCAAATTAATTTACACCAATAATATTGACTTTACAAATGATAGACCAGGTCTAGTTAGATGATTAAAAAATATAAATTTATCTCTAAGGTTGTTTAATTAGCATTCAACTAGGAAGGTGCCATAGTTTAATTTATTGATTAAATTCTTTCTCCTCTTTAACTAACATTCCCACTCCAAAACTTTACCTTAACTTAGCTATTATAATTTCCTTTTTAAATAACTTAAAATACCATTTCATTACTTTTCTAAAACATACTAGGAAACAAGTTAGTGACTTTGCACACAAAGGTAATCAAATGGCCCAATTCAACAATCACAACTTTAACATTTATTTAAAACATTTAAAAAAATAAATTCCTACCAAACAAAAGTAGGGTTGATCCTCCACCCTTAGATCAAAAAAATTATGACCACTAAATCCTAGGGTTCCACTCTAACCCTAAAAATCCTTATGAATTTTTATTTAATCTCTTGCTTTACCCAAGTCTCCTCATTTGGGCACTTTTTCTTTGTTAAATTTACAGGTTGGAGAGGAGGAAGCCATGGGAGTAAGAGAGGAAGAACTATGAAGGAGTCTACAAGGAGATCAAGATTATATCAATTTAGTTTGTAGTTTTATCATTGTTATGACTTTCATCCAAGGATTGGGAGGAGTTTTCTTAACCAATCTAGTTTTTACTTCAAGCTATTTGTATTTGGGGTTCTCTATTTGGGAAAACCCTACCCCCATTGATATAAATGAGAATGAGTGATTTTAATTTAACATTTGTAGATGTTATTGTTTTAACAATAATATTTATCCATTAATTAAATGTTGGAGGTTTCCATGTGGTTTTTACAAGCTTAAAAATTTAATTAGAACAAGTTAAAACTTACACAAAGGCGTGGAACTGTGGTTTTTGCCGAAAGTGACAGAATCGCCACCCAGAGCAGTCGTCGGCGGTCCCGGGAATGCCACCCTACCTCGGAGACAAACCTTGAACCATAGCCTTATGGAAAGGTGGTTCTGAGATTGCCCCCTTTCCTGAATGGTGGTTACGAGACCGCTCAGCTCAGCATAGGGTGGCGGTCATATTTCTTAGAAATAGAACCTTCAAACCCGATTTTTTCTAAAAAAAAAAAAGTTGCTAGGGTACTTACAAAGTCATTCTCCGAACCTAATTTTACATGTCTAAGTTTTTCATTTACAAGGTTTAAATACATTAACTCATTTCTATGGTAAGAATTTACTCAATTTTAACATTTCTTATTTTTATAACAACAACAACATCTACAAGAGTCATTTCCATTTTATTTAACAAACTTTATTTCTACAATGTAAAGGAACGAAAAAGATAGTCTAACTTCTTCTTTTGCATGCCTTTCAAATAACACTATGAAACATACTATTTCTTCATATAATTTTCCCTACATTCTACAAGAGAGTTTTCAACCATTTTTCTAATAATTTATTTAGAACAAGAGCAACACATTTCTTTTTGAAATAAGTCAACTAGAATGAATTAAGGTATTTCCTTTTTAAACTTCCTTTCAATTTTTACAAGACTAGTTTTACCACACAAATCTTTCTTTCCTTTTTCTACATGCAAAAACTTTGACATCCAATAATTAATATAAATTTTCTTCACAAGATTTATAAAATGTCATCCACTTAAAGTGGGAAAGCTTTACAAGAATGAAACTAAGATGAACTACAATATTACAAGTTCCTCCACCTTAAGTGGGATAACATTAAGAAGGTTTTATCACAAGAAAAATTTCATAAGGACTCCAATAAGAGCTCAAGATTCACATCACCAACAAGAGATCTCCTTCATGATTTTCTTGATCCACAACAAAAATGGGCGGAGAGGTAACACTTTCCACCCAACCAAAATATCTAATGAGGATGAGAAGCCATCCTACTCATCGGCCCCAGAGCCCCTAACATATCATAATGAAAAAGTGAATCCAATACATGGAAAAAACAAGCTTCCACATCAAAAACCAAGTATTTCACAACCATTACAATAAACATTCAACTCAACTACAAACACAAGAAGGAAGAACAAAAAAAAAACAAGGCCTAAAAATTAAATCCAAAGGAGCAAGAACCTATGGGGAGGCCACTTATGCCTCCCAATGGGAAATGGGTGCCCACCTTACAAACTTCCAATATATATCTCAAATCCTCTACATACTCTTATGCCTCCCTCAAGTACCTCTTATGCCTCCCACATACTCTTCTACCTCCCTCATTCTATTATGCCTCTCTCGTATAAGAACAATTAAGAAATGCATGCATTCCTTTTCCAAGGTGGGGCACCCAACCCAAACTCCCTCCAAAACATGAAATAATTATTTTTCCTCCCTACATGAATTCTCCCCATAGTCCCCTCATACACCGCACTTAGGAAATCTACCCAAGCACCCAACAAGCATTCCAAACACTCTAAAAACAAGCACACAAACACAAAATAAAGGAATAACATAAGCAAAAGTAAAGATCCTACCTTTCCATAGTAGAGCTTGTTCCAAGAGTCTATTTCCAAGCTTCTTCAAACCCAAGCAATAACCAACAAGCTGTAAACCAAGACAACAAGCACTCAAAAATTCTCTAACTCCCAAAATTCAAGAGCACAAAATAATGAAGTAACCCCCAAACAAGCAAAAGAACTTCAATAAATAGAAAAGGGAGAGAGGAGGGTGAGGTGGCTCCATGTAGGATGCCACATCACTCATCCTCAACTACACCTCACAAGTCAAACCTCAATCCCAATGCACCATAAATTGGTGGGTGATAGGAATGACAAATTACTTACACACACAATCCAAGCCCACACCCCCTAAGGACAAAATTAAAGACCTATGTAAGAAAAGTGTAATAAATTTCACTTTTTGACTTACCAAACACTTAATGGGGTCTATTTTTGACCCCCCAATCCATAGGTTGAGTTGGCATAGTAATTTAAGAGGTGTGGGAAAATTTTAACTTGTCCCAAAAGCTTCCTAAATTGGCCCTTAAGGTCAAATTCAAATTTTCATGAAGGGGCAGAGTGTACAATACCAAGATCCCAAGCGGTCAACTCACAACACAACACCCAAGAGCCATCTAGTCTAATAAATGATCTTCTTTTGGTCACATCTATAATTAGCTAAGAACAAGATTAATTAACTTTAATTGAGAAACTTAAACCCATTAAGATAAAAGGGAAAGAATACATCTATAACACCCGCACGAGACCCAAGAATAACCTAGGGTTAACTAGAAAAAATTATGATTTTTTTTTTTGAAAAGCGTGTCCACAAAATTTTTCGAAAACGATAGTTGCCACATTAATGTTTCTAAGACATTAATTTTTAGTAAATAATTTCCCATGATAACACACTATTTAAAAACTACATTATACTTTAATACATTGGATTTGACTAAGCATGTTTAATCTCCCTAAGTGTTAATTTAATAACCAATTAATTCCTACTATAGTTAAATATTCCATATTTAAATTTAGAGGGTTAAAGGGGTAAAAATAAATAAATACCCAAGGTATTCAATTCCAAAAGTTTTGAACAATTAACAAGATCCCCATTTTACACATGTGGAGTTAGAATAAACATTCCTTACCCCATAAAGTGAACCCTTAAAAAGTCAACTCATATTTTAAAATTAAAACATTAAATTAAAAAGACAATTTCCACTCACCCACTATCCACCTTATGTTTGTAGGGATGAATCTCATCCCTTGGATGGATCAATTAGGACCCTTGATGAGGAAAAATGGCAACCAACCCTAAGGCATACTTATGAAGGTTTCTTTCTCTTTTCACTTGGGTCATTGTTTCTCTTTTTGTTTTTGCAGGGTATTGGATGAGAAAGGGAAAACATCAGAGGCCATTCCAAAATTTTAGAGAGGATTTATAAGTTTTATTATTCTCTCATTTGTTCACACCCTCTCCTAGGGTTTTAAACGCTTTTGTTAAATATATTTAGCTTAGATTTCTTTGTTTTGCCCAAATGGGCTTGTGGGTTTTTGCCCATTTTATTCAAATAGTTACATTAGATCAAGTATTTTCATCTTGATAGGACACACACACACACACACACACACACACACACACACACACACACACACACACACACACACACACACACACACACACACACACACACACACACACACACACACACATTTGGCATGAAGGAAGGAGGCCGGAGATCATAGTGTACAGCTGTGAAAAGAAGAAATGCGTAGGGGGGTTTCCATAGTATGTTGGCCGCAATATAAATGTGGGGTTCGAAGTTATTTTGGGAGGTGGGGAGGGTTTGCCTACCCCTCCCCACCCCAAATCCATTTAATTAATACAAGGTGGCCGCACCAAAGGCTTTAACAAATAATTCAAACAAATTTTAAATTTCCTCCTTCTATCTAATACCAATACATATTTGTTTATTTATTTCTATATATATATATATATATATACCACTATTATTATTATATTCTACAGTAATAATATTATAACATTAGTAATATATATAATAATGTTATTATTATTATTGTTATAATAATAATGTTTAGGTAATTAGTAATATAAAAACTAGTAAAAATAATGAATATTATTGGCACTTTAATGTTACAATACATTAGTTTTAACATTATTATCAAAGTAGTAAGATTTATATAGTTATTAGGGTCATCAAGTTTTAGTTCTAAATTTAAAATGTCTTTATAAAAGTTGGGTAGTTTTTTTTTTTTTAATAAGAGGCATGAGAAGAATAGCAACTCAAATTTTACTTATTACTATATCAAGATTATAATGGGTTTATGAGAAAATTTACAATATCTTAATATTAATTTTACATAATCCAAGAGGCTAAAGCCTAAGTTGTAAATGGGTAGTTTCTTCTCTCCACTAGATTTAGGAATTTAGCTATTTGATTGACCAATGAAAGACAATTTAACATTTAAGCTCTTCCATCCACTTGGATAAAATTTAACTTTCTTTCAACTACTATAAGAAATAACAAATGTAACTTTTCACAACTTTATAAATTTCATGGAATACAATGGAAGTACTATTTCTCAATACAAATTTCCAACACACTTTTATTATCCAAACTTGCTTCACTAAAGAGTCTTTCCTTTCCACATACATCACAACAAAAACTAACTTTACAAAGACAAATCTTTCCTTCCCCTTTTCACATACAATACAATTTTAATGTCCAAGAATCAACACAATTTTTTATTACAATTACTTATACAAGGTCCTCCACTTAAAGTGATAAATAATACAAGAATGAATGCTAAAATGAAATACAAGTTGTCTTCAATTATGACTCTAAAATCAACTCTTCAATCAATCTCCATCTTCTCATCTCTTGACCACAACAACCAAAAATGGGGGAGAGGCAACACTCTCCACCCAACCAATTTCCAATGAGAAGAAGAAGCAATTCTTCTCATTGGCCCCCGAGCCTCAACCACAAGGAAATAAGGGATGTTTCAACTCATGGAAACTTAAAACAATGCTTCAACATTCACTATCAAACAACCAAACACATACAAGATGAAAATCACATAATAATTAATTTTAAACACAAAGAATTCCCAAACAAAGGCTTCCAAAATAGCCTAAAAGAGATAGGAAAAATGGGTGTGCCCTTGTGCCTCCCAAGGGTTTAGATGCCCACCTCTAATTCCCTCCAACACACATTCAATCTCAAGTCTCTTATGCCTCCCTCACTCTTATGGCTCCCACAATACATAATATAATAGTATAAAATAAGGTGGGGCATCCAAAACCCACTCCCTCCTAAACCCAACAACAATCTCTTATGCCTCCCTACATTATTTCATCCCCATATCCAAATCTCAACACAACCTAAGGTCAACATTCTACCCAATACATCACAAGAATACCATTTCACACAAACACATTGCATGCAAGAATTTAGGAAGCAAGATAAAAGAATAAGATCCTACCTTGCCATGGTAAGCTCCTCTTTGAAAACTAGATCCAAAATCTTCAACACAAGAAAAATTCCAAGAAATCTTCTAACTCCCACAAGCAAGCATCCAAGAGAAAGAGCTCCAAAATTAAGTGAGTAACCCCAAATTCCCCTCAAAATTTTGAATAAATAGAAATAAGGAGGATGATGTGGCTCCAAGTAGGATGCCACATAATTTCCTCTCCACTCCACATCACCCTAGTTAACCCCATACTACAAAGCATAATTAATAAGTTGTTGAAGAAATGAAATTTTACTTACACACACAATCTAAGCACACACCCATTAAGCACTAAAAAAATACATGTAAGAGAGTGCAATAAAATTTACAATTTGTCTTCCCAAAACACATAATGGGGTCTAATTTTGACCCCCAACCCATAGGTAGGGTTGGTATAGTAATTTAAGAGGTGTGGGATAAGTTTAACTTGTCCCACAATCCTTTAAATTTTTCTCGTAAGGAAAATCTAAATTTCTAAGGAGAGATGGAGTGTACAACACTCAAGATCTTAAGCACTCAACTTAAACACATAAACCAAAGAGCTATCAAATCCAATAAATGAATTCTTTTGTCCCATCCATGATTAGTTTAGCACCATGATTAATTTATTAACTAAACACAATTTAATTAATTAATACAAGGGAAAATACATCACTAAATAATCACATACTAAAATTAAATTAAAGGAAACAAAATAAAAGAACACACACACCCTTGGTCACATTTGGAGGTTATCCCCATAAGAACCCCCCTAACAACAAACAAGACACACACCACAAAACACTAGTTGTCATGGTGACCCTTGTTGAATTCATCCGGTATTCTGATGTGGTTGGTCTCCAATCCCCCATTGGTTGTTGTGTTATATTTTACCTACAAAACATACAATACCTCCTTTGGCCTCATGGCCGCATCAAACATCCAAGATAAAATATACAATATAAATCAACAAGCATCCACATATAATTTAAATTAAATTATCATCTAGATAAGTAACGTTACCAATTTCAATTTCTACACATCTCAATTTTACATTTCATCAATATTCATAGGATCACAAGATTAGTTTAACTGCTAAGGTCTACTCAATATAACAAAACATGAATGTCAGAATATATAACCATGTCGACAGTCCATCATCATCAATATAACATACCCCTAATAATCCACACACACATAATACTATAAATAAAATTCCAACCATAATCCATGTATCTCAATCATCTAACATCAAGCTAAGTCCAAAATGATGCTACAATTTCCATACATATAGCTAACAATATCAAAATCAAAAGTTATAGGTGTCAAAGGGAAGTGGGCGAAGACAACATCATTTTATAAATAATTAAAACAAAGAAATTATATCACTACAAAATCACATACTACATTAAATAAAGGAAACTAAATAAAAGACAACACATAAACCCTTGGTCACAATTTCCTCCTAACAATAATTCAAACACACACACAAATACATGTTGCCATGGTGACCCTTGTTAAATTCACTTAGCATTCCAATGTGGTTGGTCTCCAATCCCCCCAATGTTTGTTGTGAATATATTTACCTGCAAAACACATAACACCTCCTTTGGCCTCATGGCCACATCAAAACATCCAAGATAAAATATTCAATATAAATCCACAATCATCTACATATGCATCAAATCATCATCTATGCAATTGCGATATCATTTACAATTTCTAACATCTCGATTCTACATTTCATCAATATCAATAGGATCACAAAATTAGTTCAATTATCAAGGTCTACTCAATGTGACAAAAATATCGCATGTTAGAAATATATATAACCATGTCAACAACATATCATCATCAATATAAAATGTCTCTAAAAGTCCACACACACACATCATACTAAGAATAAAAACCAACAATAGTCTCAAAGATCTCTAACATCCGCATCATGCTAAGTCGAATAATACAAAATGCCCATAAGTAGAGTCAATAGTATGGAAAATCAACATAAATAAATGTTGAAAGGAAGTGGTCACTACAGCCACGGTGACCCTTGTTGAATCCATCCAAGATTTCAATATGGTCGTCTCCAATCCCCATTGATTGTTGTGATATGTTTACCCGCAAGACATACACCACCTCCTTCACCTCGTGGCTGCATCAAAATGTCCAAGCTAAAATATACAATATAAATCAACAATCATCCACATATAAATTAAATTAAATCATCATCTAGACAAGTAACGTTACTATTTTCAATTTCTAACAACATCTCAATTCTACATTTCATCAATATCAATAGGATCACAAGATTAGTTCAACTAGCTAAGGCCTACTCAATATGACGAAAACATCAAATGTCAGAATATATAACCATGTCGACAATCCATCATCATCAATGTAACATATCTCTAATAATCCACACACATAATACTATAAATCAAAATCCAACCATAGTCCAAGTATCTCAATCATCTAACATCATGCTAAGTCAAAATGATACAATAATGTCCATACGTATAGCCAACAGTATTGAAATCAAAAGTAATAGGTGTCGAAGGGAAGTGGACACTACACCGAATTTAATGTTGTATGTCGCTGAATAGAGCAATTTTTCTTAATAGGTTACTTTTTGGGTCATATCCCCTCTAAAAGTATGCTTAAGGCATGGGTGAACTCTACATGGTTTTCCCACGGTATTAGATTGGAAAGTGTCTAAAACATGAAAAAAGGGTTCTTTCTGTTTCACTTTTCTAGCCCTTCGTATGCCTCTTCCGTTCTCAATAGATCAACAACCTAGTATGTTCACAACTCGTTGTTGGTTTTATCCCCATGGACTTGATATTTTGTGGTGTATGAATACATGACTCTCAAAGTCCTAGATTGGGTAGAGCTCCTGGTTTTTCATTTCCATGCATGCACTTTTACACCAGCTTAGTATCTTCCATCGGAAGAGTCATCTACACATAACCTCAAAGGTTCTATAGTGGCAATCCCCAAATATAGGTCTACATTGAATTAGATATATCTCGAGGAATCAAAGAGTTTATGGATATCCGGATGGGAGATACTTGTTATTCACAAAGAGTGATTTATATCAACCTACCTAATACATGTTTCTAGTGTGTCGCTACACTGATTCACAAGATTAAGGATTTCTCGTTGTATGTTCCATACAATGCACCAATCCCAAAGTGTCCACAAATGTCTCCAAACCCCAATAAGAAGAAGGGTGACAGAGATAGGGGGGTCATAGGAATAACATAAATAAAGAAATGGTTTGAACGATTGCTCAAGCCAAACCCTCCATGAGTAAAGAGCCAAATGAACCAATTGTTAAGGAATATATGCAAGTAAGATAACCCTCTATAGATACTTCTCAAGTAGAGTTTATTTCTATCTTACCTAAATTATTTGGCACACATAGTGATGTCAATGTTCTCACCAATCCCTCGAGTTCATTTCGAATGTCCCCTACGATTCCTTCCCCGCCTACTATGCCTTCTTCTATGCATGGTCCTACTAAGTGAGCCCATAGCTCAACCTAACATAACTCGATAGATCATGCACACATTCTAACATGCTATGTGGACTCAAAATAAGAAGAATATAAAATCAAATATCTTTGAGAGAAGGAAATTGGAATTGTGAGAATTTCTTAAGCACAATAATGCACAATTATGGAAAATCGGTTTGAAGCCTTAGAAGGATAAGAAATAGAAGGGATATCCCTTAATTCCCACCTCTCATGAACTGTATCTCATGGAATTCTTGGGGTCTTACAAAATCCAATTACAAATATATTGTATGTGATTTTTAGAGGAATTTTGCAGTGATGGATATTCTTTTCTTACAAGAAGTTGAGGTGGCGAGTTTTTAAACTTTTTGTTGTGTGTTTAAAACTATCTTGCATGACATCCTTGTGTTAATTAGTAACCATGATGTTAAGCATAAGGGTTTAATAACATTTATTTCTCCCAAATGGAGGCCCCATTTTATGGATCATATCTCGAACCCCACACATTGAATTATTTGGGTGCTCTTTAATATTGACAACCACCCTTTTGGTATAATCAATATTTATGCTCCCAATAATGTTGTGAAAAAGGTGATCTTGTGGTGGTGGATTGTCAATGAAGTCCCTAATACATATTGGGAAACCTGCGATGATTTTAATATGGTAGACTTTCCCACTAAAAAAATGTGGTCCTGCATTGAAAAGCTGATGAGAGAGAAGCCGAGTACTCCATGCACAATAAATTCAGTTTTTATGACCTAAATGCTTTGCGTTGATCCTCTACAAAGACATGGTTGGCTTGGACCAATATTTGAAGTGGGTTGTACCAAGTGCCGATTAAGAATATTGATCAGATATTATCCATGCATGATTATTTATTCATTTTATAACACCTTTTGCTTCACGTGGAAGTAATGCTATTTTTTTTTTTTTTTTTTGATCACTACCCCATCATATTTTGCATTACCTGGCCATCCCAACAACCTTTGTCATAAAATACAATTTAATATCAATAAAATGCTAATGGAGCATGGGCCCACTATCAATCACAATAAACGGGTTTAGAACTTGGTTTCAATGCCATATTAACTAGCAAGTCAACAAAAATTTCATAAAATGTAATATTATCTCAATAGAATGCAAATGGAGCGTGAGCTCACTATCAATCACACCAAACGGGTTTGGAACTTGGTTCCAAAGGCCATATCAACCAGCCAGTCAATAACATTTTTAGCAACAAGGGTGGATTCTTTTGTGAGCATTTGTACTGACTAGGACCTCTAGATTCCTCAAAATCTATGGGTTCCAATTCACCTGGATTAGGCACCGCTCCTCTTCTGTCACCTCTTCCCCGCTCATCTGAGTGATGGTAGTGCTAAAGATAAATCAATTCTTTGAGACACTCCAATTGCAGGTTCCCGAGCTTTGAGATGATATTCAAATTGAAAACTAAAATGCTTTGGGTGCCCATATTCGAGCCAAACTACACTGGATCAAATTCGGAGAAAAAGTTTTGAAGGAATTATTTGAAATCCTTAAAGCTAAGCATTATTCCTAGTAAATCAAATACATCCAGGAAAATTTCCTTTACTGTATAGAAAATTGAGACATGCTTCAGATTTTGTTTGGCATTACAAGCGGGTATTTAAATCCCATGATCCCTATGTAGAGTGTCATGCTAGAGTAATGTTTGGATACTATAACCTAAAAGGTCTCCCTCCCTTAGAAAATTTCTTGTGATATAAATTATCCATTGATAACCTGTAAGAAGAAAAAAATACAAATGGCTAATGAAAAATCCCTGTGGTGTGACGTATTTCTCATCTAATTCAACAAAGATTTCATTGATTCAGTTGATCTCGACCTCCATTAGGTTTATTTAGAGGGTTTTTGTATGCAGTCTTTAGGGCCAGATATTAATAGAGGGAACATCAAATTCATTCATAAATAGGGAGACCCTAAGAAAAATTTTAATTGGCATCCTATAACTTTGCTAAATATTTCCTACAAGATCATTGTTAAGGCCTTATCCCTTTGGCTTGTCCATCTGCTCCCCGTCATCATCACACTAGAGAAAGCATGGTTTATTAAAGGTTTTTACATTCTTGAAAACATCATCATTATATGGGAAGGCATAGAATTATCTCGTCGATCCACTCATCAATCCTTATTCATCAAGATTGATAATGAAAAAGAGTATGATCAGATTAAATGGCACTTCATTTTGGCCATGCTGAAAGCCATGGGTTTCGGCTGATGAATTCGGATCAGATTGTACCAAGTTCAACACACAAATAATTATCTCACTAATAATCCATTAATTTAGATTCCAAAAACCATACATATATAGGAATATATTTCTTATATTTCACAATGTAGATATAAAAATCCTGACACGAATTTCTCCCAAATATTAAATATACAAGTGGTTAAACCCATACAACAAATATATTTGTTATTAGTTGTTTATATAACAACTATATAACAAATCACTAACTTACCATTTACTAATAGTAATTACACATGTAATTATTATTCACTCATACTAGCCATATAAATAATGTAAAAACTATTTTCTTAACATCGGCCCTAACCTCCTTCAATTGGTTTAAATATGTTTTTAGATGGTTCGATCATCTTATAATCAATTAAAGAAGCTTTGATCACGTTGGTCTGTTTTGGTCTATTTTTCAAGGTTTCCCCTTACCCTTGCCCTATATGTTTTGACAACGGAAGGTTACGGTATTTGCTCAAGGCTTAATCTCAAGGTCTTGTTTGGGAATTTCTCTTCCGATATCGACTCCATGCAACTTCTCAATGGATACTTTACCGATGAATTCTTTCTCGCTCTAATTGAAAAATAATGCAACATCTCTAATGTTATGTATTTCTGAATGTGTTTTTCCTAACTTCTAGCTCTTCGATACAATGACGTAAAACACAATGTTATCGAAGTAATTCCTCCACCCCCTTGTTTGGCGAGGTATGAATGGAAATAGATTCGTCATGGTGAATCTATTCAAAATTTTAAGCATCCCCTTTGCATTTCAAGCTACCCCTTCAAAGCTTTGACAATACGCGGTGCTTTGTGTCGCTAGAAAGATGGAATCTTTGGATTACTAAGATGCTTTACCTCAATAGAAAATTTCAAATTTTCTGCAAAGTATCTAAGCCGCCCATTTCTACTAATCCTCTTCTAGGTGCCATCAAATAAATCGGTGCAAAAATTGGAAAAGTTTCCTGAGGTTTCTATTATCCCAATTTTACCCCAAGGAAAAATTGGTCGAACGCAACCTTGCACTAGAAAAATGGAAGGGTCAGCCCAATCCTGTGGACTCACCTTTGATCCCAAAATTGAGTCCGAGAGTGAGAAGAACACATGAACCACGGAGAGTGCCACGTGCCTTAACGACGCAACTCCAAGCGGCGAATCCAAAAGAGGTTCCCAAACAAGTGCTAGATCGCCATGTGGCCGGAGTCTAAATGAGATCCGAGACAACCATTGAATTGGCAAAATAGAACATAGCCCTCGAGAGCCTCCACACATCCAATCGATGCTCCTTCAAAAGAAAAATCTAGGAAGCAGTTCCCAAATGAGCGCCATCCCACTACTTGCTGTCAAAGTCAAAAGGGGCTAGCGTCAACCATTAAAAATTCCAAGTTTGTCAAGCGGAGCCATGCATTATCTCAACGCTCTTTCAAGGGGCAAACCCAAAAGTGGTTCCCAAACACGTGCCATCTCTCCACGTGTCTCGGATCAGTGCAGTGTCTCTCGCCATAGGAAGGTTTAGGTAGAAATAAATGAAACATAGAAGGTCCGTGGACGGCGCCATGTGCCTCAACGGTGTAACTTTAGGAGTCAACAGAGAGAGTGAAACCTTAATACATGCGGGGCCACCATGTGGATACGGGCGAGTAGACTCCAGACCTAAAGCACCTTTAGGAGGTCATATCTTTTACCAGAGGATCGGAATCAAGCGGAGGGGACCTTTGGGAGAGCCCTCGACACCTACCACTCGCTTGCCACAATTAATGACCTGGTCCACCATTTATAAGGTCACAAGTCTCTCTCCTGTTCTTATGATGAAGAATGGGTTTCGTTTCTTGCCCAATGAGAACAATGATGGGGGCATGGGTGTTGCATTGATACTCATCATTGTGGTAGGGAATTCAATGCTCGTTTAGAGGCGGTTGAACAAGATTCAAAATTTCCTCCTTTCTCTCTCATTCTTCCTATATATTGTACATGAGGGACAATTTCAAAAGGTGGACATTCTTACTTTGCGCCTCCCTTCTTCTCTTGCCTTATAGGAAAATTCATGGATTTTTTCGAACCTCCCATTCAAATTGTAATGCAATCTTGCCTCTTGGATAATGTAATGGACTGTATCAAATTCTTGGAGCAATAGAATAAGTCTGTGGATGATTTCAACCTCTCTTATGTTCATTTGCTTCTCCTTGATCCCTTATTGCAATCTTGGTCATTTGTGCATGGATATTGTGTCACATCTTAATGGATTGTGTTTAAGGGCAATGCAAATGTTCAACATTCCTTTGGTGCATCACCTCTATTAGATTAAGTTTTACTTCTTACATTTCCTCAACACTTTCTCCTTGGAATCATTGGTTTTTAAACTACAATTTTTTTAAAAAATGGACAATTTTAGCTATATTAAATTGTAATTATATGACTTGGTTTTTGTTTTTGAAAAAACCTATAAGATTAGATGTTTGCCCGCGATTTGATGACCAATCTTATTATTTTTTTCCTTTGGTGAAAATTTAGATGTAGTTGTCTATCTTGGGATGGATTTTATTTTGTATTTTTTCGAGCAATATTTTTTTATGATTTTTTCCGTGAAAGTGGTCTGAAAAGATTTAGAAAACGGAGCGCTTTCCGTTTTCCCCACCATAACTATATCAAAAATATCGAAATCAAATATTTTTTTTTAACGTGTATAGAATTTCTCCACACTTGGGATGGTATAAGTTTTATCACATTTTGATAAGCGAAACAAAAGTTGCAGTCTTAAACGTAGACATGAACATTCACGTGGGAAAAAATGTCTTAAAGACCTATTGTTAGTAAAAAATTATAAAATGATATTTATCTTATTCTATTCACTTTAAAATCAATATTTCTACGAAGCTAATAGTCTCCCCTACGTGATGGCACCATTTTTGTGAAATGTTTTCAGTTTTTTCAGCATGGTTCAAGTTTGTGGAAGAGCAAATTTGAAGTTTTTTTACCCTTTACACTTCATAATGACCTTCCATAGCTTTGGTTGGGGAAAAAACAAAGATTTCCCAGCCTTAGGGTCAGATTTGATGATACAGATAGAACCGCGATCACGGTTTACAAACCGATCATGGTTTTTAAACAAGAACCGTGATCACGCTTTATAAACCGAAAGTGAGCGCGTTTATAAAGCAAATCATCGTTCATAAATCATATTTACACACATCCCAATGTTCTAATTACCATGTGATTTTTACTTGTTTGACTTACCATATGAATTACTACGAAATTATGTTTTTTTCTACATGTTTTTCTTATCACCGGAAGAAAACATCATGGGAGACAAGAAACGAAGTCAAAAAAAAAGTCATTAAGTAAAAAAACACCAAACGAATTAGAGGCAAACAAATTTCAAAATGCTGAGTGAATGCGAATCTTCGTGAATCAAGAAGAGGTTCATCTTCAACCCCTACTATTGTAAGTAATGAGGAACCAGGTAATGTTTCTACTGTCAATGTTGAAGTTGAATTAAATACTCGTGATGAAGATGTTTTTACTGTCAATGTTGAAGAAGAATTAAATACTCGTGATGTAGCAAATGTTGAAATTGAAGGAGACAATGAAAATGTGAATAAAGAAATTCGGTTGAAAACTGTAGACAAACAAAATTTGACAAAAACACCTCCTAGGATTTTCCATAAGAAACCTAATTATTTTATTGAAATTGATGAAAACATTTTGAAACCAATGTGTGACAAACTTTTTGAATGGAAAATCAGAAGAAAAGCCACTAAATTTGGGATAATCATTTTGAAATTTTAAATGATTCCCAAAGATGTCATTTGTTGGTTAGTTTGATGAAATTGAATAAAATGAGACCTACATTAAACACCTTAGGATTGACAACATCTAATATACATGGTCAAACCTCTACAATTGTTGAAAACCTTCATGATGCATATCACACATTGGTGTCAAGAGACACACTAGGGATAGTAATATTGTGTGTCGTGTACTTGCTACTAGTGTTGTAAGTGAATCAATAAAAAACAACGTTTGATTACGCAAAACAAGTCAATGTTGCAAGTTAATCAAAAAACTCTAATGAAAGCAATTGAAAGACGTAATATCCTTCAATCACTCAATAACACCGATTTTTGGGCATTTTCTGCTAGAGCACCGCATAAGGACAAATATAATATTGATGCTATAAGAGAAGTTGTTATTCAATTTTGGCATGATAACACTAGAGTTTCACCTAATACAAGAGATGTTGTAAAACAGAGAGTTGGTTCTATTAATCGCGAACCACATCCAAAGCATTTCTTAGATATGACTCAAACTCAATTTTTTTGTAAGTTTGAACAAGAGCATCTGAAATTAAAATTAGTCAACATTTTTTTGAAATGTTAAAACCATTCTATGTGAAAATCAACCACGCTCGCACCACTTGTTGTAGGCAACATGTTGAATTTGCTATGCATTATGCTAAATTTTTATGTATTCGTTCTATTTTTCATTCTGAAACTATGTTATCGAATGTGGTGTTCAAGTTCCACCAATATCTTCCAGGATTTCATTCCTACAATATTTTGTGAAAAAGAAGTTGGACAATTTTTTTATAGTCGATTGTTTAGATGGAAGTTGTGGTACATGTGGCGGATTACCTAAATTGGAAAGTTACATCCATGAGCAAATTGAAGGTGCAATAGGAAATAATTTAGTTGAGTTTGATAAATATAAATCAGTTGCATACCAATTGAAAGATGGAAAAGAGTCTAAACGGTGTGAGCTAGTTATAGAACATATGCCTATTTTTCAATTTATGAGAAAATTTAAGGATGAAATTGTTTATGAGTATGCTAGGCATACACACAGAGCTCGATGGTTGGATGAATAGTTCAAGATATGCAAAGACACATTTCCTATTGGTACTATTGTTTCAGTGGTCGATTTTGTAGAGAATTACACATTGCAACCACAAATGGAGGTTCAATCACAATATTACAACTCAGTACAAGTTGTCATTTTTGTGCATATAGCATTTATACATTCTCCTGACAATACAGAGAATGATCAAATTTTTTTAAGAGAGTACCACTTTTATATCAGTGATGATCGTACTCATTCTACTGAATTTGTGCAAGGGTGTTTCTAGTTATTTTATGGAAACTTGTCTGATAGGGACATCCACTTCAAACAACATTATATATGGTCGATAATTACACGTCTCGTTTAAGAATGCATGAATGTTTTATTGGATGAGTAGGATGCACATGTCAAGATGGGTGTGCAACATATTTGGAGTTTCACTGAGGTTGACATGGAAAAGGAGAGCATGACGGTGCAGGGGCATGTGTGAAAAGAGCTCTTGCAAGAGAAGAGTTGAAGTACAAAGATGGTGCTAAATTGAAAGATGTAAAGAGCATAGTGGAATGGTGTATTGACAACATGGCCCGAGGTTCTCAAGAAAATTCCACGGTTCATAGATATTTTTGGTTGATAGAGGAACAAAAATTGCTAACTATGAGGATTGTATGACACTCACTGGGTCCAATGATATGCACTCATTTTGTAGCTCAGACGCTACTTCGTGGGCCACATGGACAAGAAAGTTGACATGTTTTTGTGCATCTTGTATCGAATTTGTCACTATTGAGTGTGATTCACAAGAATGGGTGGATGGATGGATTTGTAGGCCTCTAACTCCGCTTCCTAGTTATCAACCTCCACAAGCATTACGACTTGTTTCTATAGATGAAGTTGCAACATCCAAGGACTTTGACAAAATTTTAATTTTGGTGTGATAAGGTATTTATGGTTATTTACAATTTTTGTATTGAGTTATGTCCATTGAAATTTTAATATGTACAATTTAAATTTGAGTTGAAACCTTTTTTTTTTTGTAGGACATGTGTTTGCAGTTATTGTGCAATAAAAGACAATGAAGAAGGAACAACTATTTCTTATGTCATTGCATCGAGGAAAGAAAGAAGTTGACTTCTCCTATTATAGATGGTGAAGATATTGAGTACCCTACAGGGTCAGTGGTAGTTACTGGAACTTGGCTTCGATGGTATCCATTAAAAACTCCTCTGTTTGGGTGTTTGAAGACTTTGAGACACACAGAAAATACTCTTATATTCACATCTAGTTCTAGCGACAAATATTCAGCTGTATAGATATCGAGGAAGGCCTAATAACAAGATTCTTTGGAAGGTTCGAGAGTCAGATCATGAAGCAATCCTATCCACTATTCAGAGTAGATCCGATCCTGATGGTTCATTGAATGAATTTATAATGCTCATGTCTAGTATATATAATTTCTTTGGTATATATAAATTTGTTAGTTAGATAAATTTAAGTTCATATATTTTATTAAATTTGTGTATTTTGTATATATCTAGTATGGTTTTGATTTGAAACTTAAATTTCTTTGACTAACACTTTTATGTGTAGGTTAGTGGTGCCAAAAAATTCCACCTTCACGTGGTTGGCATTTAGTAGTAGAGAATTATAAATTCTCAAAGCTAAGAGAAGCTTTCATTGTTTTACAAGAAAAGAGAAGCAATTAACAATGATTTATGTACCTGTGGAGGGGGTTCTTGGCTCTGAGGAGGTAGCCCAGAAGGACCTGGAGCTTAGAGAACCAAAATGACACCTCCCCAAGTGTTTACAAGACCATCCCTATGCGTGTGCATAGTCGGTTTGGTGCCATGACCCACCGTTTGCAAAATATACCATTTGACAACCTTACACTGGCTCAAACTACACTATTCCACACGTTTGCAAAATAATAGGGTAGAGAGAGCACCGATTGTAGAAGAAAAAAATGAGACATGCTATTGTAGAGGGTCCCTACACTGAGGTGTAGGATCAGACGAGATGTCTCTAGGTGCCACGGAGTGCATGTAGCCACCCGTCGAAGTTGAACAATTTTTTGGTCTCATGGCTCTTAAGGGACTACGCCCGAAATGAGGTAGCCCGGAAGCAATGAAATTGTCATGCACACCAAAATGACACCTCCTCTAGCATTCACCTAGCCACCCAGACATGTGTCACATAGTCAGGTTTGGTGCCACGACCCACCGTTTACAAAATACCATTTGACAACCTTACACTATCTCAAACTACACTATTTGGTGTTTGCAAACAATAGGGCAAGCGAGAGCACCGATTGGAGAAGGAAAAAACTGAGATAGGCTATTGTAGAGGGTCCCTACGCCAAGGTGTAGGATCAAATGAGACATCTCTAGGTGCCATGGAGTCGTGTAGTCACCCATCAAAGTTGAATGATTTTTTGGTCTCAGGGCTCTTAAGGGACTACGCCCGAACGAGGTAGCCCGAAGCAACGACGATGTTGTCGCACACAAAAATGACACCTCCTCTAGTGTTCACCTGAGCCACCCAGATGTGTTGGCATAGTCGGTTTGGTGCCACACCCACCGTTTACAAAATATACCGTTTGACATCCTTACACTGTCTCAAACTACACTATTTGGTGTTTACAAACAATAGGGCAGCGAGAGCACCGATTGAGAAGGAAAAAACCGAGACATGATATTGTAGAGGGTCCCTATGCCAAGGTGTAGGATCAAACAAGATGTCCTTAGGTGCCACGGAGTCTGTGTAGTCACCCATTGAAGTTGAATGATTTTTTTGGTCTCAGGGCTCTTAAGGGACTACGCTCGAACGAGGTAGCCCAGAAGCAATGACATTTTCACACACCAAAACGACACCTCCTCTAGCATTCACCTACCCACCCGACGTGTCAACTATTGGTTTGGTGCCACGACCCACCATTTGTAAAATATACTATTTGATAGCCTTACACTGTCTCAAACTGCACTATTATATGCGTTTTGCAAAACAATAGGGCAAAGCGAGAGACCGATTGATTGAAAAGGAAAAATATGAGACAGGCTATTGTAGAGGGTCCCTACACTGAGGTGTAGGATTAGATGAGATATCTCTAGGTGCCACGAAGTGCGTAGTCACCCGTCAAGTTGAATTATTTTTTGGTCTCAGGGCTCTTAAGGGACTACGCCCAAATGAGGTAGCCCTGAAGCAACAACGTTGTCGCGCATGGAAACAACACCTCCTCTAGTGTTCACCTAGCCACCCGGATGTTTCAGCACAGTCGGTTTGGTTTGTGCCATGACCCACCGTTTACAAAATATACCATTTGACATCCTTACACTGTCTCAAACTACACTATTTGGGGCATTTGTAAACAATAGGGCAACGAGAGCACCGATTGGAGAAGGAAAAAACTGAGATAGGCTATTGTAGAGGGTCCTATCCCAAGGTGTAGGATCAAATGAGATTCCTTAGGTGCCACGGAGTCTGCGTAGTCACCCATCAAAGTTGAACAATTTTTTTTTGGTCTCGGGGGGATTAAGGGACTATGCCCGAACGAGGTAGCCTAGAAGCAATGACGTTTTGCACGCACCAAAACGATGACCTTCTATAGCATTCACCTAGCCACCTGACGTTTCTGGCGTAGTCGGTTCAGTGCCATGACCAACCGTTTGTAAAATATACCGTTTGACATCCTTACACTGTCTCAAACTACACTATTTGGGGTGTTTGCAAATAATAGGGTGGCGAGAGCACCGATTGGAGAAGGAAAAAACCAAGATAGGCTATTGCATAGGGTCCCTACACTAAGGTGTAGGATTGAGACGAGACATCCTTAGGTGCTTGAGTTTAGTTGTTGCCACCATTGAAAAAATTTTTTTTTCAACAATTACAAATTTTTCTTATAACTTTCAACAATTACAACTTTTTTCAACAAATTTCACATTTAATTTTTTTCAACAAAAAAATTTTTCAACAATTTTTTTCAACAATTACAACTTTTTCAACTTTTTTAACAATTATTTTTTTTCAAGAAATTTTGAATCGAAATTGAAAGAAAAGAAGATGGTTATGGAATTATTGGTTATTATGAATACTCACCCAACAAAGATCCTAAATAATCTGGATAGATGATATGAATAGTTACTCTTGTTTAGTGTTCACCCACTCATAAAAAATAAATAATAAAGCTCTCTTCTTCTACTTCCTCATATTTTTACATCAATGACCATTTTAAGAAAGATAAAATTCAAATATCTGAATATGAGTACATAAAAAACACCTCAAGCATTTTGATAAACTCGTCTAGTTTATCAAAGGAAGTAGTAAAAATACATGTTCCAAGAATCCTACCAACACTAAAGAATCACTTCCCACTCCTAGAACCACTCATTCCTAGAACCTTCTTTCCTTAAAATCCTCCTCTTCTAGGAAATAAGAACCTTTCTATCTTTCCTTGTTGGTCAATGGACCTATAAATTGAATAATTGCATTATTGACTCCGCACCTCTGACAATGTCATGCTTATAAAATTTTCTAACTCTATTGGTATTACTCTCAGCCTTATTATTGGCCATTGTTACTATATGAAAACAAAATAATTACCTCTTTTTGGCCAGGTGAAAGATTCTCAAGTAGAATTTGTAGACTTCCCTGACAAGAAAATCAAGATGGAAATACTTGTGGAAGACATGCTAGCTACGTATGGTATATTGTTGAGCCAAAGTTTCTATCACGATATTGGTGGGGATATAAAGATGGATTGGTCATACACCACCATACTCATCAATGGTAAAATGAATAATATCCTTCTGATAAATAAAATTAAATACATAGTTCAAAAACCAAATGACCCAAGGGAAGACATCTTATTTCAAGATTCAAGGTATGAAATATTTTTCATGACTTAAGAGGAAAATGATAAGTTTCCCATGTTGATGGAGGAATACACATGCTTCCCTTAATTTCTTAACAATTGTACCATGCAATGTTGCACCATAGTAACATTATATTCATATATGTTGCACCATAGTTTTTAAATTTTAAATCAAACATACATATAGAATTAATATACATAGAATATACATACATAGAAGGATATCATGTGCAATGAATTTGAATCAAACATAGAAGTAATATCGTTATGAAAACCAACACATGGATATATAATGTATCAAACTAAGTGTGTTGAATGCACATCTCTAAAATATAAGTTCATAACATGTGTACATCTCAACCAAGTGTGTCATACATATAGGACCACATGCGGTCACATAAGGCTATATATATAATGTCCTATGAAGAATCATGAACTAGGACCAGCTGGCCCATATATATATATATATACATCCACGTCCTATGAATCTAATCATGAAACATCTTCCCTCTCTTCACCTTGCTAGAAGTAGCATGTCCATGACTTGGGGATGTAGTGGAGGGAGATGCCACTATGGATTTCATCCATGTGGTCCTAGGCATCTCTAAGTAGGCCTGCAACCTAACCTGCACATTCATAAACAACAAGTTTTTAACACCCATATTTTTAAAATACATTCAAAATTTAGAAACTTAGAATTTAGTTAAAATGCATGTGAAATCTTACCGCAATGTCATGATCCCTATCAATTTGTCGTTGATGCATGATGAGGGACAACAATAGACTCATGAGAGGTAAGCTACATACAAATAATTAAATTTCAAATTAAATATTTCATGTACAAAATTTGATATTGTAGATTTAAGTAATAAGAAATAATTCCTAAATAAATTTAACAAATTTGAAAAATTGTACCTCAGTTAGTGGATCTCAGATGCTATGGCAAAGATCTACAAGTAGCCTCCACAGTAGTTGCATATATATGGAGGAGTCTCTCTGGTAGTCATAAGCTATACAAAAAACATGTACAAATCAATATTAATCTACATGACTACCACATAACAGAGCCAAAGCATAATCCACGTGAACTTCCACAATTAGAAACAAAGTGTAAAGAGAAACTAACCTGCGTAAAAGTCACATGAGGCATGCCAATAGCCTCAATTCCCAGAGCAGATGATGACCCGCAAGAGCTCCTGCATATAAAAGACAAACATATATTAATATGTACATGTACAGTGAAACATTATAATAATAAAAGTGCACAATCAAATGAAATTTGAAATTTAAGTACAACTTGAAACTTACGTTTGTAACATGCCCAACTATAGTAGCTAGCATGTCGACGCCTAGATGTTTCCTTCATCGGCTCTTGCTATTTAAAATAAAATAAAAAATTAGTTTTTACATGTATGTACATAACGTACAATGAAATACATATATATTAAAATCTCAAACATGAATTAAACTATTGTATATATATATATATAATATTTATTTGACATTTACCTGAAAGACCAAGATCCTTTGCACTAGTTCCAAAAACATCCGCCATCATCTCATCTAGAGAAAAGAAATCATGTGATCCAACAAATGATGTCTCACCCGTAGTGCATACGACACCACATGATCCACAGTGGTGTGGTGCGCTAGAACTGCACCTCCACCAACATCACCAGATGCAATCTGCTCACTATGTTGGGTCAGAGTGTCAGTGAGCTCCCTCAATGCATGTAGTGTGTCAATCTCCACAACCTCCTTCACTATAGGAGGGATAATCTGAAGGCAGTGGGGGTTTTGGGGCATGGGGATCCTTGGTTGACCTACGCATGCACCAGGTCTACTCTGTGCAGAGCCACCACCTCACCCATAAAAATTAGAAAAGTCAAAATAATTTGGGACCTCATTAAGCACAAACTCACAATATAATTTCTTCAAAAAATAGAGGGGAACCTCATTGTTGTTGCATGGTGGATAATCAAAAACCATCCACCATCGGTCCCAAAAATTGTTCTTGATTCGTCATCATGGCACCAATGGATTGGGAACCGTTTGCAAGTAACTGCGGGGGGGCATTGGTTCTTGGGTCAGTAAATAATGCACAAATGTGGTCTTTTCCAAAAAATTTTGTCTTTTACGGCCGCATGGGATAATTTATTTGCATACCACTACCTACAATCACCTCTAAAGGTATTCCATCTGTCTATTTGGTTGGTTGCAGAGTCAACTTCACAATCAATGTTTGCAATGTGTTGGCTAAAGTCATGTGGGATGGATTTGTGGCATGATTTTGTCTTATATTCTGAATAAGGTTCTCAATGACAATTTTATTTTGTCGATTTTTCCAACGATATCAACTTGTGTTCCTGTTGGTTCCGTGGGGACAGAAGGAGCCACAGGAGGCGGATCTATGTTTGGAGGAGGGTTTTGCGGAATGTTTGGAGGGTTTTGAGGATTGTTTGGAGGGTTTTGAGGAATATTTTGATGGTTTGTAGGATTACGAGCTTGCCGAGCAACTGACAAAACAAAAAAATTGTATACATAAACAAAAAATTGAAAAACCCATGAAAATCACAAAAAAACCTAAAATGCAAACAAATTGATCAAAATCGAGGGCTTACCTCTTTGTCTTGGTGGCATGGTTGAAACTATCATGATCCAGAAGTCCAAAGAGTAATTTTTAGGGGTATTCAAAGCGCGAGTGCCAAAGGTCTAGGAGAAATCATGGTTGGAAAGGAAAATGAGGGAAAATGAGGAGTCATGGGTCTATTTTTTTTGTCTCAGAGGACCGCGATCGTGGTTTGAAACTGCGAGTATGGTTTTAAACCGCGCTCGTAGTTTCAAACCACGATCACGGTTTTAGGTTCAGAAATCACCGAGCCTATAAAAAGGACTCAACTTTTCTAACATTCTCACTCTCTTGATCCTAGTTAAAATAATGGGCTCATTTTTCATCAAAAACATTTGAAAATCTTGGTAAAAATTCATGCCTTGGCTTATGTGGAATGGCAACGCTTTAAGTGATGGACTCTCTTTCAATCACCAATCTTTGCGGTGGTATCCTCTCATTTGTTTCAAGGATAATTTGCTAGATGAGGTGCCATGGATACCCATGTTAAAGCTATATAGGCAAGGGATATGCACTATTTAAGATATTTTTACTTAACAATATCAATCGTGGTTTCTTTGGAAACGTATTAAATTCAAATTTATGATGGTCTAGCAAGACAACAAATCCATTGACGAAATCATTGATGCGGTGTTGATGCACGTGAGACATAGGTGTTTTTTTCTTCCCCGACGCTAGTGAAAATATTGGAAATGGTATGTGGATACTCCTTTCCAAAATTACACAACCAAAAATAGGCTACGGTGGCTATAGCCACACTCTCCATGGGGGACAAGATTAACTCTCACCAGGGGATTCAATCCATGACCTCGGCATGGAGTTGAAGATTCCATACTATTTAATTGACCTTCTTGGAGCCCAAAATTACTCACTTTTCTTGGTGCATTCTTCACCAAGGCCCACTAATTAGGAATCTTTTAGTCCAACATGGAGTGACCAACTATACCTACTAGTTATGTGGATATTTAGAAACTTTAATGCACCTTTTCTAGTTCTTTCCTAAATTTCAAAATGCTTGAAATTGGATCCACTCATTTTTTTAACCATTACAACCAAAGAATTTCTCTTGGTAGCATGTTTTGCTAAGATACAATCATAGGATGCCGTAGAAATTCACCCAAATTTGGGACACTTTCAAAGGGGAAATCTTGTTTTAGATTTGGAAAGAAATAAATGATTTTATTTTTGCTAACTTTGTTGTGGATTAATTGATACTTTTTTATAAAAATGGATTTTATATCCAATGTGTTATTATAGATTAAAGTCCAAGAAAACAAGGTAGCTTTGGAGGTGAAGCATCTCCAAAATTTCATGCACAACTGGAGTGATGCCCTTTGAATGTAGCTCATGTTCCGCTATCCTCGACTAAATGTTTTTCTCCTTGCGTCACGACTATGGTCAAAAGAGGGGTGGTTTTAATAGTAACCACTCCTCCAATCGATCTCATAGTCATGCACACCAATCTCCATGTCGGTTTCTCATTAAGTGGGGAGCCATGCGCTTTCCATTGCCATGGGATTAGGGGTGGGGATCATTGCTGCTTTGCCTAGACCACCCTAGCTAGTTTTCGTGATGGGTGGAGTATACCGCCATGTTAGGGCGAATTCCCGTGGCTTGCCTTAGCCATTTCTTAGTATAAGGCCTAGGCGGAGGTTACTAAAGGAGGAGGATGTAGTTGTGGTTCTAGATGGAACCCTCCTAGCTCCGGAAAGATTTTTCGAGCCCCGATTAGCATGACAAAGATTTGCCATCAATTCTGCGCAACAATTCGTGGTGGCTACTTAGTTTGTCTGCTCTTTTCTTTTTTTGAATGTAATAGATGGTTTTATCTAGGTCTCACTTAGTGGTTTTGCTCTTAGGCCATTTGGTGGCCTAGAAATAATTATGGCTTTGAGGCATGCTTCCATACTACCTTCTTTTTGTGAATGGTATTGTATCATAATACCCATTATTTTAATATAAAATCTATTTTCTCAAAAATAATGTTGTGTTAAATGTTAATGTGGTTAGTATTACCTCTCAATTCTTCCAAGATGAGTTAACCCCTGTTTGTTCCCTATGTCTATTTTTTTGAGAGTATATTAGAACTATTATGTCTATTTTTTGAGAGTATATTATAACTATTAGTGTCAATGAGACTTGATGTTTATAGTAGATTTGCAACCAGTATTTTCTTTGTCTTATAGTCAAGAAATTTTATGGGCTATTTTGATAATATTTCTCAAACATTTGATCCAGGCCTAGAAATTAATAGGCTGTAGGCCATTTTTAGTGATTTTAACTGTATATGATAGTTGAAATATTTTATAAACCATAAACAATGACAGACTGAAAATTTTAAAAACCATAAATTTTGTAAAGTAGTTTATAAAAAATATAATACCTATTTATATATATGAATAGATTATATAGAAATATGTATAAAAAAATTCTGGAATTTACAGCCATCAAAAAGAGCTAAACCATCACAAAATTTCTTTTTGACAGACAAGAGTAAGCGTCAAATTCCAAACCTGATTTGAACCATGATAGCTATTATAAATATCTTAAATATATTTATCTGAAACTTTTTCCTTGAAATACCAATCTCAAAACTTTTAAACATGCAATAGTTATCAATAATTTCATTATTTTCTTCAAAAACTATCATATTAAATGTAATTTACAGCGCCCCAACCATCACCCCCACCTTATTGTAAAATGCTTGTTAAAATTCTAATTAATTAACAAACATTCGCCATATTTGTATTGACTAAATGTTAAAATTACAGCCGAACTAATACCAAGGAATTTAGTTAGAACATTTGATTTAAGTTTTATCCTTAAAAAAATGGATCATGTTTGATTGTTCACTTTAAGCTTGTGCGACTATTAGATTCTCTTATAAATCTGGAAAGTTTTCTCAACAGACCCATTTGGTGCACATCTAGCAACGATTACAACCCATGTCATTACATTTTAGCAAAGTTGTCAAGCAAATTATTGGGATGGTTATAAATATAATATAATTATTGCCGAGGTGGCGCGTGTTGGGAGCAGAAGTGTCTCACGAACAAGTTCCTGTAGCCGCCTGCTTGTTTTACAACACACACTCCCTCCTCTGAATCTACCCACCGCCATTTCACTCGGCAGATTTCTTTCCAAACATGTTCCTGCACTCCCACCTGCGACCACATGTTGCAAGTGCAGGACGCTCTCGCAAGGCTCGCCCCATCCAGACGAGAAAATACTTGCAATAACATGTGCCAATCCTCCATCCTTCCTCTTCCCGTGTTACCCTTCCAGTAGTAACCATTTACGAGGATTTTGCAGGAGGGTGGTTTGTCAATTGTCATCCATAGTGCACCACGCTCCATGCTTAATGCTCCATGCGCCTCAACTCTCTATCCACACGCAACGTGTGTTCTTACCCCGCTTTCAACATTAACAATATGCTTGCTCTTTACTATAGTAGTGGATGATTAAATTTGATGGTCGTATTCACTCCCAGCAGCCCATCAAGGAATACATGAAGGTTACCTACACACCCGTCACCGGAAGCCTCGACGACGTTGCAAAGCGGTATCGAGATGCGTTCCAACCATCAATATTTTCTGGAAAGTTTCTAGTCTATATAGGGAGAGGACCCCATAATTGTGCAGGGACCAATAATTGTACATTGATTTTCACCATTGGTTGTTGAAAAAATGACTAATAGTTGTTCACTATTTGATTAATGACACTTTTTAAGAGCCAATGACAATGTGACACATAGGGCGCTCGGTCATTGGTACCTCTTTCAAATGCTTTATATTATTTTTTTCATTTTAAATCAATTCAAAAACTACTTTTCCCTCCAAATAAACACGCGAAACGAAAATGCTGATGTGGCATGATGATACGCTATACGATGATATAATTTTTTTATGTTGACGAGACCCCTACATATATCTACGTGCCCCTAAAGTTAGGGTGCACGGTTATGGGGTCCTCTAAACAGCCGCAAATTTCCAAAAACAATTGTGTAGTTTCCAAAGATCTCTACTGGGATCTTCGTTTTATTTGTCTCTATTACATTGTGAATATTTTCTTGAATCAACTACGTAATAATTAATTGAGTTTCAATTCGATTGGCGGTTTTTTTTAACATGGATCTATTCTCCTACTCCACTTTTATTTGGTGTTAAATACGTGGGGAGAGAGAAATATTTGGTTTGAAACTTAAGGCCACATCCGGGGTTAAATTTTCCGTGATAGTCATTTTTAAATATTGCCCTTCGAACATGTAAAATAATACTATTTTTTACATTCTTAATAAAATACAACTAAAATATTTTCTATATACTTAATTATTTTGAATATATATTAGTATAGTTTATATATAAATATATTTGAAAAAATGACGGTCATACATAAAATATGCAAGTTGCATCTAACGGTTATTTCAATTATTTGCAAGTAATTTACGGTTAAAATCATGAAAAACATCTAAACAATCGGTAAATTTAACTCCCGAGTGTGCGAGGACCGATTAACCCATAATGGCATTGGTTTTGGAACGACTGTTAGCGAGAGCTCCATTTACCACAATTCATGTGATGTCTTGTTTATTTAATTATGTGACGACAAAACATTGAACTCGTTGCAACTAGCCAATTACGGCTAAATTTACATGTTACCGTGTTTTCTAGCACCAATCTGTCGGGGACCGCAAAAGGGATGGGCATGAAAGCACACGCCAAAGGGGCGATTTCCAAATAAGTTATCCTCTTTGGCAACCCACAAATTTTCCGTATTTCCTCATTGGTGACTATTGACATTTGAGCTATTGTATCCATGGCCTTACATTCATAATTATCTCAACATTATGATGCCTGGAGAACCTTCGTATCTACCCAAAATTTTCTTTTAACAGGTGTTCCACGTTAGTTGTTGCCACATATGTACCGACACATGATTTATAAAAACAAAGACTGCTTCATCTGCAAAGCTCCTCAAAAATTTGAAGCCATAACTTCTCCCTCCAAACACTTTCTCCCTTCCTCCTCCTCTCGCTCATGCTCTTCCCCTATTCCATTTGCCATCTTCTTCTACACACTTCCATTTCCTTCTCTCCACACACTTTACTGTTTCAAACAATCATTGCCTCTCCTATCGGCGTATTCATTGCACCTTTGTAGTGCGAATGCTAGTAAATAAAACAAATACTTGTTTCAATTGTTTCTTTTTAATGATGTTAGTGCAATATTCTCAAACATTATTTGTCTTGTCAATGATCGGTGAATTTTCTACCTCCTATTATGCAATATTCCAAAAATTATAAATCATTCTAGGCAAATTTTATACCTCCAACTATGAGGTTTGTAATTAATGGGTGTGAAGAAAAATGCATTACCTTTTGATAGTACACTACAATCTATTATTGTGGGCGGATGGAATGAGCATATACTTGAGAAAGGAACATATACATTACTATATATTAAAATTAGAGACCAAAAATACAAAAATATATGATCAATCTTTTTATTGATTTGTTTCTAGCATTTCAATGTTCTTATCAGAACACCCACTAATTCATACACACAAGACAACATAGAAAAATACAAGATAACTTTTTTTTTTGACTTGTTCGAAGTATATAACGACATTATAGGTGGTCACAAAGGTTACAACTAACTCTTCGAACAACTTGACACAACGATGACCACATAGGCAACACAGAAACATCCAACACCCATCAAGGATAGTTCACTTTTCTCTTTGACAAGGCACCACAAAAAGACCAATCCAAAAATACATAGTCACAGTAAGTACACCCCACGGTGCAAAATCCTTTAAGGTTATGTATTCACTAAAAACATCTTTCAAGACCTGACTTTACGACCTAGAAGATTCACGTTTGATTCGAGAAATTATCCTAACAAAGGTGAACTTATTTCTTTTATATTAAAGACTAGTTAGCTTAAGATCAAGTTTTCTGAATGAGGATCATCTTAAAGACTGGAAAAATTGGCTTAATTCATTTGATCAAAAGGGACACCTTCCATCTCTCACAAGGTTTCTTATTCATACCCAAGCTACTAAATCTTGATTCAGACCTCCATTGCACAAGGCGATGAGTGTAAGCTCTAACTAAAGTGGAGTGCCATTAAGGTTCGAACTACAACCTCCTTGTGCAAGGATCAACAATTAACCACGCTTAAGAGAAGATTACAATGTACTATGGAAAAGGTTAGAGTGAGAAGGTCAATTTATTTCATCATCATGATCTCTTTAGTTATTAACCGGTCTTTTAATGAGACTTAAGAGTTCAACTGGATTTGGGTAAAAGCTTCATTTAGCATTCTCTTGATTAAGTTTGTCAAAGGATACACATGGGGTTCCCAAAATGGAAGCATAAGACTTAATGTGTTCTTATTCAAACTCCCCTACTAACTAAGATCTAACTATATCCCCAAAAGCCAACAATGATCTTACTTTTTAAAATTACTTAATGTTTCACAACAATGAGGATAAATTTTAATTTGTAGCTTAAGGTTAATGAGGGTGGATTCTTTTACACTGGTAGATAACTCCTTTCTTTCCAATTAAAGACTCTTAATTTTATCTACAAAAACACAACTTCATTATTATCTTATTTATTTATTCATCTATGTATTCATTTTATTTTATTTTTGATTAACTTTAGAAAAAGGATTGCCAACCCACTAAAATATACCTAGAATTACACTAATGCCAAGACCATGGAGGGTTATTATACCAGAAAGTTTTATGACTCGAAAGAAGAAATTACCATTACTTATCGAGAAAACTAAACACGGTTATAACATTTCTATTCAACATGGCACACAAACCAAAGGTGTCAAAAGATTCAATTTAACTTGATTGGGAACAAGAAAGTAACAAAATTGGTCAATCCATGCTACAAAATTTTCATGATTGTTATAATATCATAAAAATACACATAACAAGGTGATGATCGAGTTTTATTCCTCACAATAATAATTACAAGTTTTTCTACAAAAGGATAAGACAACCTTATTTCACAAATACCGAAAATCCAAGGCAAGAGGCCTTCCAAACTCCTTTACAAGCACCATTCCAAGATTTACAACACATTAGACATTCGTACAAGGAACTTCATAAATCAAACCGATGAAACCTTTACAAATCTTTCCTTTATCTACTCACAAAGCCATCTGCACAAGTATTAACTTGAGTCAGTTCACGAGAACAAGATGATAAGACTACCCATATAACAAAGTAAGCTAACATTTAACAATATCATGAAAGGAACGTTCTATTTCAAGAATGGATCAAAGCACAAACCACTAATCAAAATCCTTCACACGAGATAAAATATTTACACCAGCCAACAAGGAGGAATCCAAATATTCCAGTAAGAACAATATCTCAACTAATCAAGGAAAGACCTTATAGGTTAGAAACAAAAGGTCAAGAGTATTGGGATTTCAATCATGTAATCCTATAGATTACGTGATTGAAATCTAATACTCAATCCATCCATCTCAAAAAAAAAATCTTGAGAAGTCAAAACATACTAGTTACGATCATAGATGTGAAACAATAAAGGTTATTCAATCCTTCCAGAGGGAGGTTTCATAGCAATATGGGTTTGTAACCCTCCTTAAAAAAAAAAACCATAGTTTCAGTCTTAAACAAGAAGTTTACCACCCTCTCCTTACAAGATCTCTTAAAAGTAATACTTGTTAACATAATCAAAACCACTCTTCAAAATGCATTTAAAAGAGTCACAAAATCCATTAATCTTAACAACAACCCCATCATAATCGTCAACTTATCTAAATAATATAAAGGAAAAGAAATCCCCAAATGTCATTAATAATTTTTAACAATTTTCCAACATAGGCCAACAATGTATTTAAATAAATATTCCATTCGTAACCTCATGATTATCCTCATAACGTATCATCAAATGTCATGAGTTAACAAGAGTCCTATTTCAATAATGACTACAGTCATCCCAAACACATTTCAAATTCTAAAACCAACACAGAGGTTTGGTCATAAACTTATGACCATTAAAAATACGTTCACTAATGATTCACATATTATCAATAGCCTCTCAGCAAGGAATAATTCAACCAAGTTAAGGTAAGAGTAATTATAATAGGGCTAGGATTACAAAACTCCCCTTCCAAAGACATCAATCCCTCTAATTGAGGAGACCACTCAAGGCAGAGAAAAAAATAAAACTCAAGTACCCGGTCGATCCAGTCATAGTTCCCAAAAAGAAAAATGACATCACATTCGAGATTAGAAACTTAGAAAAATTATAGAATGAAAATATTAATTGGTCATAGAGGCCACAATATCATATATATTACAAGATGTAAATTATAATGTACCTACAACCAGTTCAAAGATTCAAGTATACAAACATATGAAATGAAAACCTCAAAAGAATAAATATATCGACAGATCTTCCCAAATGATTATGGGTTTAGATCATAGTAAATATCTCTAGGGTAGAGATAAGGGTCCATAAATATCCTCCAATAAAAGTATCATAACAAAGATCTGGGGATGAAAATCCAAAATTGACAATATCATATATATTTGTAATCGATTACATTAAATGAAAGTCATAATATGGAGACAATAATAAACAAGCTTGATTAATATATGTTATTTGAGTTTGAATCCGAGGGATTCGATACATGTTAGATAGTACACCATCGATACCCTAGTCTCATGATCGATTCTCAACCCAGCTAATCTCCTTAAATCGAAAAAAAAATTATGCAATGTTAAGTGACTATGGTTTCTTTACCAAATAGCTAAGGTCATGGCAACTGAACATTACGATAATAGAGACAACGAAATCATAGGTTAGGATAGATCATATTTTTACAAAACCCATTATATATGCAGCCAAATTTAACTTCTACTATCAGTCCTGTTACTCATCAGGGGTGTTTTCAATTAAAAATAAAAAATAGTTGAAACAATCAACCCGATATACCCGCCAACAAAAAGTTATTCATACTCTTACCCATTCATTGCTATAGGTAAATATTTCAATTTCCTTAAAATGTATATGAATATATAATCATTCAACTAGGAAAAAAGCTCTTTAAAAGACAAATCTCGAATGAACAATCGATAAGAGTAATGAAACCATGCCGAACACAGAGGATTCATAGAAAGTCACAAAATTATGAAAACAAAAAAGGGGTGTCTAGAACTAGGTTAACCATTACCAGTTCACCCTATGGGGAGGTGATGCAAGAAATTCCCAGCCATATAATACTATTCACAACCAATAAATGTAAAAGATTAAAGAAAATGTGAAACCCCCTTTTTTGCAATCTAGTCATTCAAAACCAGCGATTCAGAAGAAGAAAATAGAGGGACAACTAGTACACTCAAGGTAATCTAAAAGCAACCACAAAATCCCATTTCTAGATGCCATTTCAGGAAGGAGAACCATTTGTTTCATGGAATTATTAAAAAGGTAGCAAAACATTGCAAGGGTTAGACTTAACATGCTGAATGGAGCTTCCTCAAAACACCCAGACGGTAATTCTTCTCCAACAACACACGTGTCCAGAAAAAGGTGCTTCATCCTCTCAAAAACAAGGGCCAATCAAAGTAGCAAGGAATGGATGCAGATTCTAGCCAAAGGGAACACCAGAGCAGGTCAAAAATGGGAAAAATCCACATGTATGCGACCAACAAAGGAATTAGAGTTTCTTTCCCCCAAACGCAAGCCAAGGAGTCAAATAAAACCAATAAATGAAAAAGAAGTGGCCAACAGGTGGAGTAATGGGTGGGGGTGCCATTCATTTAATGCATTTAAAGTTTGACAGGTGCTCAACCACCCTCCACTCGCAAAAGGAATTCAAACAACTATATTTTAGCACATAACCAAATTTTTAGCAGGAGGAAAAGGAATAAATCTAAGCAAATAAATTCATTTGGTGAAGGCCACATCTAATTCCAGAGTTGTTGATAAGGAGGTAAGGTTGGTAGTTGAAAAGATTAATCTAAGCATTATAAAAATTGGTCCCTTCAAAATTGTGCCACACACAAAACCCCTCCCCGCCTTCCCTACACATTCATGAGAAGAAAAAAAAAAGATAAAGGAACCCAATACCTACACCAACCAAGAAGATTAAAATGCATACAAATTGGCATGTTGGAGGGAGCAAAAAAATCATATTTTCCTTTAATTTAAATGATTAAAACAACATGCAAGCAGGCCTAATTCGACCACCAAGGGGAGAAAACTAGAGGTTGACATTCGAAAGCGAACACGGATCAACGACCAACCATGGCACACGACGGGTAATCCCTTCTTCAATGGGACAAGGTTCAGTCTACAAAAGTTATCAAAATGATACAACAAAATGACATAGAGATAATTAATATTAATATCGATTACAATCGACAATAAAATAAAATAATAATAATATAAAATAATGGTCGATCGACAAATAAATTAATAGTATCATTATTATCATTTTTTATTATTAATTTTACAACTAAAAATAATTATTATTCATATTAATAATGATCGACAGTCAAGCTCGACAATTCGAGAACACAATTTTCCTTTAATAGGAAAATCGTAAAGGATGTTGAGGGGACCAACAACTAAATACATCGACATGACACAAGAAGACATGATGAAGAGGGAGGATGCTAATTATTCTCTACGAAAAGGGAGAAGCTAACTAAATATCAACAAAATCATAACAACATTCAACGCTTAGCAACAAGGTCACTGAAGTATGAATAGGAGTAACGTTGAATGAGGCATTACATTCTCCTCCCCTTAAGAAAGCATCGTCCTCAATGTGACACAACATTGCAGGAAGGAAAGGTGGTAAGCATCAAGGAATAGATAAAGGTGAAAGTGCACCCTATGGTTAAAATTTCATTCGTTAAAGCATGGCCATGAGGTAGCCTTAGAAACATTTTTGGCAAAATTTTTAACTTTTAAGGTTCTGTGAAGATTGCGCTTTTCTCTTACTTCATTATTTAATTAATTCTCTTTCCCTTTTACATTATTCTTAACTCATGTTCTTTTAAAATCTCATTGTTGTAGAATTTTAGTTTATTCATTCTTGTGGGTACCCAACATGAACTGCAATCACAACACCTACTAGGGTCATACACAACACTAAAGATTCACAAGCATACTTTTACATACTTTCATGTATGTACCACATCATAAAAGCTTAACCAAATATGGAAGAGAACACACATCGGTCCAATAATATAGTACTTGTCACACATCTATGAATTCTCTACCATACTCGAACATAAGTGTACTTCAACAACCATAAATTTCTACAATTCCACAGATGAAGATTTTACATAACTTAGAAAAATAGCTACATGTACATAGAGTCAACAAGGGCATCAATTCCATATCCACAACATCACAAAACATATCCAACTAACATGAGTATAAATACATAGATATAACACCACAACCAAAACATCATAACAACTCTGCATACCTCCCGAAGCATCAATCACACACACACACACACACAAATCTCTTATGCCTCCCTCAAGTATCTTATGCCTCCCTCAATCTCTTATGCCTCCCTCAAGTCTCTTATGCCTCCCTCAATCTCTTATGCCTCCCTCAAGTCTCTTATGCCTCCTTCAATCTCTTATGACTCCCTCAAGTATCTTATGCCTCCCTCAAGTAGTAATAAATAAATAAATTTCCTTGTCACTCCCCAAAGAGGTCAGTTTCCCTATGGCCCTATGCACATAGAGTCAAGACACCCCTAACCCAAAGTGACATAATAACTCATGGTTCGAAAACCCGCTAGTTATATGTAACTCCTTAGGGCGTACCCCCATACAACAAAGTGGGTCCATAGGTCCAACCATTCCATGGTGCATCCCATGACCCTATTCCACACATCATGATAATAGGACCAACATAACAATCCAATTTAAATGCCAAGTGGAAAATTACAAGCCTTGTGAAAGGCGGTAAAATTTTAATATTTAAAAGAAGATCATAATCCAAGCAAAATAAATGGCCAAATAGCCATAGTTAGTGCAAAAATCTGCATGTTAGTACCAAAAACCAAGGAAATGCCCAAAATATAAAACATGTCAATCAAGAAAACTATTGGTCCTTGCAGAAATAAAATAAAAGTTCAATTTATGAATAAAATACATATAAGAATAGCACATTACGATGACTATGTGGCCTTATCTAGCCACCAAGGGGGTACTCAATGAGTTGCTGTAACACTTAAGAACATCAAGCCTCATCTCATAAAATAACATATCAATAGTACAACTGTCATCATCTCTATCTGAATCATCCCGCCACCACTTCGACAAGGATAAACATAGTCATAGCTACACTTAGGTTGCATCCATACAATAACCACAAGGAGAGAGAAAGAGATGACACATGTCGTCATCTACTGAGCCTAATGTTAGCTCGAGTTATTGACCCATGGTACACATTCCCTCACTCCAAACATACACTTTTACTGATTTCCCTCAAGGTCGGTTAGTGTAAGGTTCACAACATAACATGCAACTACATCACTAACACAATGGTGGTTCACGTACATTAACATAACGTCTTACACATGGCACCAATATAGGGTATATCACATACATTACATTCATAGTTTACAACACACCACATCACCACATGCTACACCCAAAGTGCACTCACTACATGATAGGGATCATACACTCACCATATGTCCCAAATTTACAACATTAATCATTACATCTTACATGAATTTTACTTATGATGAGCACAATTACAACACACAATCAATCACCATATAACATGGGAATACACATATTTCTACATAAATGATAATGACATCATTAAGAAATCCAATTCACTACAATCGACCTTTTCGTAACATCACAAATGCCAAAAGGATCCAACACTCTGAAATCAACAATCACACTTCTTCCACACACACAATAAGACAATGCTTCACACTCGAATTCTCATAGAATTCCCAAAAAGGAGGAAGAATAATCTCATCTCCAACACATCAACATGCTAACAATTACGCACTAAGTGACATACACAACATGTGCGCTCACAACATCACAATTACGACATAGTTCACATCATGCTTATATCACATTACTCTTCCAATATCCACCACCAACATGTAAAGCCATCCGGTAACACCAACAAAACTCCCATCTGTCCCCGAGAGGTTCATGAACCTCCTCTTTGATACCAAGTATAACGCCCACTAATTCGAGACACACAAGACAAAATAGAAAAATATAGGATACTTTTTTTTGACTTATTTGGAGCATAGAAACGACATTACAGGTGGTCACAAAGGTTACAACTAACTCTTTGCACAACTTGACACATCGATGACCACATAGGCAACATGGAAACATCTAACACCCATCAAGACAGTTCACTTTTCTCTTAGATAAGGCACCACAAAAAGACCAATCCAAAAATACATAGTCACGATAAAGTACACCCCACGGTGACAAATCCTTTAAGGTTATGTATTCAATAAAAACGTCTTTCAATACCTAAATTTATGATCTAGAATATTCAAGTTTGATTCGAGAAATTTTCTTAAAAAGTGTGAACTTCTTTGTTTTATACTGAAGACTAGTTAGCTTAAGATCAAGTTTTCTCGAATGAGGATCATCTTAAAGATGGAAAAAGTGGCTTAATTTGTTTGATCAAAAGGGACACCTTCCATATCTCAAAATTTTTCTTATTCATACCTAAGCTACTGAATCTTGATTCAGACCTCCATTGCATAAGGTGACGAGCGTAATCTAAAACTGAAGTGAAGTGTCATTAAGGTTCGAACTATAACCTCCTTGTGCAAGGATTAAAAATTAACCACACTTAAGAGAAGATTACAATGTACTATGGAAAAGGTTAGAGTGATAAAATCAATTTATTTCATCATCATGATCTCTTTAGTTATTAATTGGTATTTTAATGAGACTTAAGAGTTCAACTGAATTTGGGTAAAAGCTTCATTTAGCATTCTCTTGATTAAATATGTTCACTAGTGATTCATATATTATCAATAGCCTCTTAACAAGGAATAATTCAACCAAGTTAAGGTAAGAGTAATTATAACAGGGCTAGGATTATGAAACTCCCCTTCCAAAGACAAAAATCTCCTCTAATCGTGAGACCACTCAAGGTAGAGAAAACAAAACCCAAGTACCCGGTCGATCCAGTCATAGTTCCCAAAAATAAAAATGACATCACATTCGAGATCGGAAACTTAGAAAAGTTCCATAATGAAAATATTAATTGGTCATGGAGGCCACAATATCATATATGTTACAAGATGTAAATTATAATGTACCTACAACCAATTCAGAGATTCAGGTATACAACCATATGAAATGGAAACCTCAAAATAATAAACATATCGAAAAAATCTTCCCAAATGATTATGGATTCAGATCGTAGTAACTATCTCTAGGGTAGAGATAAGGGTCCATAAATATCCCCCAATAAAAGTATCATAACAGAGATCTAGGGACGAAAATCCAAAACCGACAATATCATATATATTTACAATCGGATTACATTAAACGAAGTCACAATATGGAGACAAAAAAACAATCCATATTAATATATGTTATTCGAGTTCAAATCTAAGCGATTCGATACATGTTAGATAGTACACCATCGATATTTCAGCCTCATGATCAATGCTCAACCCAACTAATCTCCTTAAATCAAAACAAAACTTATGCAATGTTAAGTGACTATGGTTTCTTTACCAAATAGCTAAGGTCATGGCCACCGAACATTACGATAACAAAGACAGTGGAATCATAGATTAGGATAGATCATATTTTCACAAAGCCCATTATTTATGCAACCGATTTAACTTCTAGTATCGGTATTATTAATCATTAGGGGTATTTTCAATCAAAAATAAAATAGTTGAAACAACCAACCTGATATACCTGCCAACAGCAAGTTATTCATACTCTTACCCCATTTTTAGCTATAGGTAAAGATTTCAATTTCCTTAAAATGTATATGAATATATAATCATTCAATTAGGCAGAAAACTCTTTAATAGACTCAAATCTTAGAATGAACAATAGATAAGAGTAATGAAACCATGTAAAACACAGAGGACTCATAGAAGGTCACAAAAGTATGACAACAAAAAGGGGGTGTCCAGGACCCATGTTTCCCATTACCAGTTTTCCTATATGGGGAGATGATGCAAGAAATTCCTAGCCATATAATACTGTTCACAACCAGCAAATGTAAAATATTAAAGAAAAGGTGAAATCCCCCTTTGAAAGCTAGTCATTCAAATCCAACGATTCAGAAGAATAAAATAGAGGGATAACCAATACACTCAAGGCAATCTAAAAGCAACCACAAAATCCCATTTCTAGACACCATTTCAGGAAGGAGAACCATTTGTTTCATGGAATTATTAAAAAGGTAGTAGAGCATTGTAAGGGTTAGAATTAACATGCCTGAATGGAGCTTCCTCAAAATGCCCAGCCTGTAATTCTTCTCCAACAACACACGTGTCCAGACAAGGTGCTTCATCCTCTCAAAAACAAGGGCCAATCAGAGCAGTAAGGAATGGATGTAGATTCTAGCCAAAGGGAACACCAGAGCAGTCAGAAATGGGAAAAATCCACATGTATGCAGCCAACAAAGGAATTAGAGTTTCTTTCCCCCAAAACGCAAGCCAAAGAGTCAAATAAAACCAATAAATGAAAAATAGGTGGCCAACAGGGTGGAGTACTGGGTGGGGGTGCCATTCATTTAATGCATTTAAAGTTTGACAGATTCTCAACCACCCTCCACTCGCCAAAAGGAATTCAAACAACTATATTTTAGCACATAACCAAATTTTTAGCAGGAGGAAAAGGAATAAATCTCAACACAAATAAATTCATTTGGTGAAGGCCACATACAAGGCCAGGCCGCTACTAAGGAGGTAAGGGTGGTAGTTGAAAATATTAATTTGAGCATTAAAAAATGGCCCCTTCAAACTTGTGCCACACACAACACCCTCCCTACGCATTCACAAGATAGAAAACAAGGGAGAAAGGAACCCAATACCTATGCCAACCAAGAAATTGAAAATCATACTAAGCTCAAGTCATGTTGGAGGGAGTGAAAAAAATCATATTTTTTCGTTTAATTTAAGCGATTAACACTACATACAAGAAGGCCTAATTCGACCAGGGGAGAAAACTAGAGGTTGATGTTCGAAAGCGAACATGGATCAACGACCAACCATGGCGCCACGATAGGGTAATCCCTTCTTCAGCGCTTGAACGAGGTTTGATCTATTGGAGTGATCAGAATGATATAAAAAAATGACATAGAGATAATTAATATTAATATCGATTACATAAACAGATAAAAATAAAATAATAATATATAAAATAATGGTTGATCGACAAATAAATTAATAATATCATTATTATCATTTTTATTATTAATTTTACAACTTAAAAATAATTATTATTCATATTAATAATGACCGACAATTAAGATCGGTAGTTCGAGAACACGATTTTCCTTTAATAGGACAATCGTAAAGTACATTTTGGGGACCAACACCTGAAATCATTGACACGACAAAGTAGACACGACGAAGAGGGAGGATGCTAATTATTCTCTACAACAAGGGTGAAACAAACTAAAGATCAACGAAGCACAAGAATGTTTAATGCTTAGCAACAAGATCATCAAGTATGAACATGAGTAACGTCGAATGAGGCATTACATTGTATTTGCATTAGATATATCTTTATGATAAAAATGAATCTCCTTATATAACAGTGAGAATAAACAAGAAGGGAATTGGATTCATTAATTCAAAACTATACACATCAAATCCCACGCTTACATTAATTAGTGAATTAGCTAGATTTATCTTGACATAGAGAAGAGTGCTTGATTGGATGGGTAATAGACACAACTTGGTCTTTGGGATTACAATTCTCCAACACTCTTCCTTAATCTAAACTATTAGTATTAATTACTCCTAGACGTTCACAAAGATAATCAAAATTCTCTTTACTCAATGGTTTTGGGAATATATTTGTAACTTGATCTTTTGATATCTTTGACAAGTTCTCGAATGAAGTGATATCTTGTGTCAATATACGTGGTCCTTTTGTTGTTTCTTTTTCTTTCTCATGCTTCATGTCTTCCAAAATACTTCTCATCCACAATTCTAGAAATGATGTTGATCTTGTGGTTACATAATCTACTTCTACAAAGGAAATAATAACATTTGGTTGCTTCTTTAAAGCCCATGTAATGGCACATGATCTAAAATAGAATGCATAACTGAATGTGCATTTTATGTCATCAATGATTCTGGATAATCGCTGTCTATGTATCCAACTAAATTGAAATCATCTCAAACATCATACATGAATCCATAATTCTTACTACTACGCACATATTTTAGTATTATTTTCCCACCTTTCTAGTGGGACTTCTTGGGAGACTCCATGAATCTCGAAATGAGACTCACAACCATACATGATACATGGCCTTTCTTTCGCCACATACATTAGACTATGAACTAGTATTTTCTACAATGTAGGATCAACATTGGATCCTTTATCCTCTTCATTGAGTTTCAATCTGTGGAAATAAGTGTGGATGATTTCTTGGATTTCATTAAGTGAAATATCTTCAAAATATCATTATCATACTTAGATTGACATATGAAAATGCCTTCTTTAGATTGATAAACTTCTATTCCTAACAAGTACCTCATTAATAAAATATGTGTCATTTCAAATTCTTTCATCATAGTTGACTTGAATAAGTTGATCAAAAGATTACATATAAAAATTAGATCATCCAAATAAAAACACATAATTATAATTCGACCCTTTTCATTCCTTTTGAATACAATAATTTTTCATTATTTCTAAATTGCTAAAGCCATTGTACAAAAATAGAATTCAATTCTATTTTACCAAGATCTAAGAGTTTGTTTGAGTCCATAAAATTCCTTTTTCAATAGCTAGACCTCATCTTCATGACCCATGATTTCATATATGAGTGGCTTACGTACATAAAACATCTCTTCTAGAACACCACTTAGGAATTCCTATTTAACATCCATATGATATACCTTCTAGTTATCCTAAGATTCCATTTCCAATATAATTCAAACTATTTTTATTCTAGATATCGATTTAAAATTTTATATGAAGACAATGTCGTTTAATGCGTGAATCCTTTAGCCACAAGCCTAACAAAGTATACTTATTAATATTTCTACTGCATTAAATTTGGTCTTGTAGATCTAAATCACACCTATGAAATATTTTCCTTATAAAAGTTCAAAAAGAACCCATGTTTGATTCTTTTAGAAAAATCCATTTCTTCATCCTGGATTTTAGCCATTCCTCACTTTAAAATGCATTTTCAAAATAGATGGGATCTGAACAAGCGAAAAGAAACGTCTATATATAACTCATCGGTTTGGGTGTGAATATAGATATACTTTAAGATCCCTATTTTCATTGAGTTCTATCTAAAATATCTCAATTGCGCTAATGTTAGGTTTTAATTATCACTATAACGAGAATTTGTTGGTGTGAAATTTCATGCTTGACCTAATGCTTTACCTAGTTCATAAGTTTCTTGAGGATTTATACCTTGAGGTGTTGCTATGGAGATAATTTTCTGATAAGGGTTTCTAGTAAATGGAGTTGACTTTTGGAAGAGACTTCGAGAACTGCTTTCTTCATCCTCATTGAATGCTATTGGATCCACCCTTGATGTTGTGTCAATTGAGCCATTCCAAGCTTGTTCTTCTCTAAAATAAATATAAAAAATCATAATAGCTTTCTTAGTGATTATATTGTATAGCTTGTAGGATTTTAAATTCTCATTGTATCAAAATAGATACATTTATCTAGGGTTTATCACCAATTTTCTTGTAATTTATCTAAGCACAAGATCACATGCATCACAAGTGAAATCTATGAAGTGAGAAATACTTTTTTCTTTCGAATCAAGGACTCTTGATGAACTATTTCCTTTACATTTTTAGTGGAACATCTATTCAAAATATAGGCTGAGAAAGTTGTAGATTTCACCTAGTATTGATTTGGAAAATCTTTGGACTTCGAGAAAATTTTGAACATTTCCATTATTTTCAATATATCTCTCTAATCTACACCATTCTACTGAAGCGTGTCGATGGTTGTGAACTACTTTTTGAATCAATGGTATTTACAAATATTCAAAAATTCCTTTGAGATTTAATCTCTTCATTTGTTAAATATGAGTACCATGATGTAGTGACCACTTTAATTTTCAACCAAATCTTTAAAATCTCTAAATAATTCAAACACCACTAGCTTATATATCCGTAAATATCCTTGTGTTTTTCGATGAAACAATCAATAAAAGTCGGAGTAATGAAGGTTTTCACTGATTGAACATGTGTGCATTGCTCCACATAAGTATAGATGAATAAGTTCAAGAGGAGTTTTTACTCTATATAATTGTCCAATGGGGAATAAATATTTGTGTTGGTTCCTAAAATACAACTTTCACATGTTGTAGTGGGTTTCTCGATTAGTGGTAAATCCTTCACCATATTTTCTTGTACAAAAAAATGTTCCCTCCAAAATTTAATTATCCATATCTTAAGTTTCATAACCATGAGTCATCTATAGAGTCAAACTTGAATGCATTGGGAGATAACACCACACATGTTTCTTCAAAACTTTCTCTTGGAGAAAAATTACATATTGATTGCCCTTTGGCTATATTGATACAACGGTTACTCTTAAGCATAAAGAATCTTTAAAATTCATTTTGCTTACCTTAGTAGAATATTGTATTCTATGTAGACTTTTTGCATTATACAATGAGTGGGGAAAATATCAAATTGAATATGCCACTCCCACAAAATTTACTTTCTTTTAGTGTAGTGCACGTAACATAAAGTGTTTCATAACACTTAGAAATTTAGAGACATTTAAATCTCTTTCATGTGTTGTTTAAACAAAATATTGGGTAGTTTGAATTGTCTCTGCCACCATAATTGAACTCATTGATGTGTGGGATAGTGGGTATGTTGGTTGAGCAAGGCACATGGTTGATTATATGGTATTTTTTCCATTTGGAAGATAAGAAGGGGAAACTATAGAATGTGTGGATGGGTGGTAAGTCGGTAGACCAAAATATAAAAAACCATGCATGGACAGTTGGAGAATCCCACACACAAACCAAAAAGTCTGCTCAAAGCGGGATCCAAGCCCAAAACGCACCTCCTTACTAGTATACTAATTATAGGTACTACTATGGAGGCTCCCCAAGATCCGTGGAAAATAAGCTGGAATTTTTGCACGGATGAGACATTTAAACTTCTAACAATTGCCACATCATTTTTATTTGATTTTTCTATTATATTATGTATTACTATATACTTGGACTTCACCTCAACATTATACTCAAATATGAGGAAACAAGCCAAAATTACCATTTGACGTCATCCCTCATGTGCACTTCAAAGATTAGTTTACCTCTACATGTGCGGGGTCTATGGGTGAATGTGAGGGTAGGAACTATCACTTTAGTGACTTCTCACCGCATACCCTTTCTATGTTTTCTTTGAGCATTTTTAAATGAATAATATATAATAGTCACATCAATGACACTTGTCTCATTAGAGGAATTGAATTTTAAAGAATCACATGAGAGGATATTACTAAATATCACCGGATCAATAATTTGTTGAGTGAGGTCCATGACATGTTAAGTACCATTTAAATTGGCTTTGAGAGTTCTTGAAATGGTGAGATATTAGAAGGATGGGAGTTTTGAAAATGTTTAAGGATTCACTTTTGAGTAATTTCTCTAGAAAAACTAAGGGAGTATGAATACTTTAATGAATATTTGGGAAAATGGGATATATACTACTTGTTGTGGTGAGACCATATGTGATGGACTAGGGATTAACATGAGTACTTGTGGTTGTGAGTCCTTGGGAATTTGAGAGGGTGAAACATGAGTAGGAGTAATCACTGTGGAAAGTACTTGTATACATTATAGTGGCTGTTAATTGTAAATTTTTCGGTGTAAACATTTAGATAGAAATCATCTCCACCCTTGATACTAGTTGATCATTTGGACCTTGATTAAGAATAATGTAATGCCCATTTTCAAATTATAATGTGTATCATGTTTGAATAAGATGACTCATGATCATTAGATTATGTTTCAATAGAGGGACATAGTAAACATCACACATAGTTTCATTCCACCATACTTAAGTGTTATATTGATTGTCTCTATTCTTATCATCGAGACCTTATTTCAATTTCCCAACTTCAATTCTAAATTTACCAATGACTAGTCCATGTTTGCAATAATTCAATGTAACCATTCATGTGGTTAATGCAGCCACTATCTAAAAAAAAACATTCTTTCAACTCTCTTGAGCTTCATTACAAGTAATGAACATATAACAATGATATGGAATTTGATTCTCTTTATTAAAACCAAGATTTTGACATTCCAAATCATATTGTTTTTTCCTAAACTCATTTTGTATAGTGCCTAAAATTCTTTCAATAGTGACACTTTGTACAAGATATTTTTAGGCTTTTGACCATGGTGATGATGAATAGTGCTACCTTGGCCTTTTGGGTTCGATATTTTGGAACTAGAATGATTTCTCTCACCACTTTATTCTTCTCTCCTACTACCTCTGATTGAAATTTCTGAATTGAAGGCATGTTATAGGGAGGAGATAAATAATCTGTTCAAATTTTTCTCATTGGTTAATAATGATCTCATATATTCATATATAGAAATTTGAGTCAAATCCTTATAATTTTATATGGATACAACTAGTGAGTAAAAATTTACAGGGGTACTTCAAATTTTCTCAATATTTATAACATCATCTAATGTATCACCATGAGAATTTATATAGCTAACTACACCCATTACATGTGTAAATAAATCATCTAAAATATTTGAATCTTTGATATGAATATTTTCAAACTCTCTCCTCATAATTTACAATTTATCAAGTTTATATTTTCTCATACAATGATAAGTTTTCTGGACACTCTCCCATGTCTACTTAGATATGATTGTTGTTGAAACTTTTGGAAAGATGGATTCATCCATCACTTTACAATGTTGAACAATTCTTTTATGTCCCTCCTTATGTTGGTATTCAATAGGGATTTCTTAGGTGGTGTCAAAACCATATATTCTTAGTGGTCTCTTGGATTATCGAAGATCATTTTTACCAAATCCCAAACATTATGGGGGATTAACAATGTTTAGATTTTAATTCTTAAGTAGTCATAGTTTTTAAAATTTATATTGACATTTACGATTGAGAAATTCTTCCGCTTGTGCTTGCCATGATTGTAAGTAGACTATAGATTGAATCTAAACTAATATTTATTGCGTAAATCGATAATACTCAAGATCTTATAAAAATTTGTCTGAAGGATTGAATGAACATATCTTGAGAGAGGAACACATAAAATGTTGTATAAACAATACACAAAAATATGAAAAATATTTTTATTGAAATTAAGCAACATTTAATTGCTCTTGTCTTAGCACCATATATATTTACAATGAAAATGAACCTCATTATATAGAGGTAAGAAGGAACTAAAATGGAATGGGATTCATAAATTTCCATCTATAAACATTAAATCCCATGCTTACATTAATGAGAAAAATCCCTTGATTTTTATAACATGGAGAAAGAGTGTGTGACTAGGAGGCTCATTGAAATGGTTGGATAGTTGGGATTATGAATGCTCCAACAATTATGAGTGAAAATATATGATTGAATGTCAATTTATACATTTTTTTCAAATTAGCTTCATAGTTTTTATTCAAATTTGAGGCTAGGTGGTGAGGCAACTCTTTGCCATGGTAAGTTTTGTAATAAGGAAGCTAGGAATCAAATTAGTGACCTTCTTTGGAGTTTGGAGTATAGATAATCCATCTAAATTCACTAGATTAGCCACAAAAACAAAGTATTTACATGATAATAAATATCCTCATATTGATATTGAGATTAATAATGAATTACACTAGTTCTTTGACATTTCATGACTATAAATCAAACTTGAGATTGAGATTGAAATTGGATTGTACTAGTTCATTGACATTGCATGATTATAATTCAGGTGTGAAACATTCTCCATGGTATTTCTTGGCTCACTCCATTCAAACATTGGTTTTTGACCCATTTTTTAGGACATAACTTTTTATACACAACTATGAGCTTAAAAATATTTTTATTTGAAAATATTAAGAAACTTATGTAGCCTAATATGAAATCCTAAAGTAATATCTATAACACAATTAGAAAAATAACAAAATAATGACATGAAGACATGTTAAGGACATCAAACATTCTAAAAAAACATTTATAACACTATAAAATTTTCATAAATGAAAATCTAATAGAAAAATTCATTGCATGCATGTGTGAAATCATACCCTACCTTAATATGTATTTATATTTATATTTTTAAAACATTAAAATCCATCTTAAGAGTGAATAACATATATCTTTAACAAAACCTCAAAATAAACTTAAAAACTTGAAATATAATAATAATTGGGTATAGATAATTCTAGAAGGTTTGTTCAATATATCGACGAGGGTTTAACTTTTAAATTGAATTGAGAATGATGAAACATTAATGATTGAGGATTACTTACATCATATCAAGGATTAGTCACATTAATAGATTTAATAATATCTTCTTGTCTAAGTTAAAATTTCAACAAGTTTGAGTTTTTGGGTAATATCGAGGAATCGTTTTGAGAAGAAAATTTGTTAGGTTTGGGAACTTGGGATCCTAGTAATAGGATTACATACCGAGTACAAATATGGATGACAATAAGAAGATAATAAAAAAATGAGATGATCATAGTATCAGGAATAATTCAAAGGGAATTGTGATAAGGAAAAGGTTCGTCACAATGGTTATGTCAACATTTATCTTAATAACATGTATGCAAAATATAAGAAAGGAAAAAATCATAGTAACTATTGCTGAAGTTCAAAATATTTTACTAAACATGCATAAAGAAGATTAATGATGTGATGAAGTACGCTGAATATTATTTTCCTTTGCAAGATAAATATAGTGGTAAGGGTTTATATCTTATTCCTTGATTTTCAAGGGAATTTTCTTATCTACAAGAAGTGTGGGGAGTTGTGTAAGGGATGAACATACAATTAGTTATGTGAGGATGATCCATTTAAGTAGAGTTGAAGATTATAGAACACATAATGGAAACTAGTAAATGGATGCGATAACAACCATATCCATTAAACATAAATATTCGAAGAATAGTTTCATTTATATTCAAATGAAAGAGTAGGATAAAGTACATATGGGTATAATGCACAATAAGGCTAGAAAACTAGGGTCCTATGAACAGAAGGATAAAACATCCTTTTTTATTTACCTAGAAAGAAAAAAACTAGGAAGATGAGGAGGTAAAAATCCTATGATCAAGAAGTGGAATGCATCGTAACTAATGTTTCTATCTTTGAAGATGACTACGAGATGTTAGATACGTAGAGCATGCTAACATATGAGATAAATGGAAGACAAATGTGAGATATAAAAAGCATGAAAATATCAAGTTTTTAGAGAATAATGGATTAAGAAAGGAGGAAATGGTATCTCATTCTCCTCACTTCATTTTGGATGTATTATAATAAAGGGATTACTAAGAAAATAGTTATATAGTTCATTTCATATTCCAAATCAAGTGATGGCTGAGTTATTTATGGATGTATGTGGTGGTTGAGCTTCGGTGCCAAAAATCAGTTAATGAAATTCCCAACATGTTTTAGAACTCAAATAATTCCACTTATTGAGATATATAGAAAAGAAAAGTACATAAGTGGATGATAATTTTTTCTAACTTGATTGATGTGTGGTGTGTTTCAAAGTGTTGTGAAAGAACATAGAGTGTTGAGATTCTATATACTTAATGTGAAAATTTGTGAAGGAGTTGAGTACCACACATTTACGTAGTTAGGAATATTTTGCTACAAAAACCATGGGTGATTATGGAAACCATTTCTCAAGGGCACAAGATGTTGGAGATATTTAGAGGCTCTGACAACTTTTTGCAAGACATGAAGTTTACCTAGTTCCATGATTGAGTGTAAAAATGGACATAAGACATCTACATGTAATTTTTGAAAAATAATGTAAGTAGAAAAATCCATCCAAAAGTCTTGATTGTAAAAACCTAAATAAAATGTGATTATTGGAAAGAAAGTACACAACATTAAAGAAGCATTGGATGTAACATGGTGAGATGACAATTGTTAAATATGTGTGAGAACTATAGATCAGATAATACAAAATATTTGAATCCATTGATGTTGTGTAGGGATAACACAAGACTTTAGGATTTGTGTGAATTATGAAGATAGTGTGTGAGATCAAATGGATTGCATAGGAAAAAGTGCCAACTATTAAAAGACACGGGAAAGGATGATAATTATTTGGAAAGCTTCCAACACTATAAAGCTATGTGAAATGATTAAAATGGGTTTTCTCAATGTTGCGAGGCTATATAATATCTCCAAGATCCTTTGAAATCAAGAAATGTTGCATGAACACATACCATTATTATGTACTTCAATGAGGTTGTATCCTTTCTATTAGATGTTATAGGTATATGTCATATGATTTTATAGAACTACGTTTTCAAATAATATATTCATGTCCCACTTTTTTCAATTTTTGTTTCCACAAGTAAAATATGTTTGACAACCTAAACTTGATCAAACATGTATAACATGAGAAAAATAGTGTTTTAAGAGCTTAAATATATAAGAAGGCACAATACATTTCTAATTTGTGTTATGTTTTGAAAATTTAAAGTATTTGTAAGGTTTTTTTACTAATCATCTTTTAAAATATTTATTCCAATAATTCCGACAAACTTATATGCTTTGACCCATAAAATTTGAGTAATACAAGATGATATAACATAATACTACAACAAAAGGAAGTGTTACAATTTGATTGTATTTAACTCTAAAAGATTTTAATATTTCAAAGTTTTTTTGGCATTATAGAAAATGTGAATATTGCATGATGTGTAATTATATAAGAATTTTTGAGTGTGTAATATAATGTAGCGTCCACTCCTCTTCGACACTATTTCATTTCGATGTTGTTACTATTGATTTGATAATAAGACATTTGAGTATTATATTTTGATCAGTAGATGATGGACTATACAGATATTTGGACTATTGAAATTATGTGATTTGCATTTTAATTATGATACACTAGATGGCGATAGTAGACAATTCGATATATGTTGATTTGCATTATTTAGATTTTATCTTGATGCATTATGCTCTGGATGTTTTGAGTAGAATTATAATCTCATGGATGTTAGGATTAGATTATTTATATGTTGATAAATGATAGAATTACTTAGTTTTGAATGATGATTATATATATATATATATATATATATATATATGTCTCCATGTTATTAATACAGATGAAAGGCTAGAGAGGTATTTTGTTTGTGTTGTAGGACATTTTATCATATTCATCAAAGGGGATAGGAGACCAACCACATAAGGATGTCGGGTGTTGAGAAACATGAACAAAATTTGACAACTTTTGTAATGTTATATTGTGGTGTTTTGCATGCCTAGTTAGGAGGTTTCCCATGGGGGATGACCTCACATGTGTTGCCATGGGGTGAAATGTTTTCCTTTTCTTTTAATTTGTTTGTACTTTATTTTGTATTATATGTCTTTGGTTGTCACCTTATTAACATTTATAATTGTGTCTTAATTAGCTAGTCCTACTTAATTTATTAACTAAAATAAAGATGTGATAAATGGATAATTTTGAGGTTAGATGGTCTTTGAAATCTTGTGAATGTAAGTGATATTTGTGTTGGTTTGTGATTGATGTACTCTACCCCAACTTCAAAACTCGTATTTTTACTTGGGAGACTTTTTTAGAGGCTTGTGGGACAAACTAAGCTTGTCCCATGCCTCTTAAATTTAGCCAACAACCCTACCTATGGGTTTGGGATTTAAAATTTGACTTATTTATCCTTTTGGAGTGTAAAAGAGTGAAAATAATTGCACTTCCTACTTACCTCAATTAATTTTGTCCTTAGAAGACATGGTGTTCAATTTTGAGTGCCTTTTGGGTTGTCATAGTTCTTACATGCTCAATTATTGTCTTGGGCATGGTGTTTTACTTGAGTGTGGAAATGGAGGAATGATGAAGTTTCATCCTAAATGGAGCCACCTCATCATCCTCACATTCCATTTCTATTTATTTATGGAATTTTATGGAATGGGGTTACTTGTTCATTTTCTTCTTGTGCACTTTTGGATTTGGGGGAGCTTGTTAGAGTTACTTGGAGTGTGCTTGGCTTAAAGGTGTAAAAGCTTGTGGATTGAAGATTCTTGGAACTTGATCGAGAGGTAGGCTCTTTTCCTTTGTTGTTTTTATTATTTTTGTGGATGTGGAAATATTGTGCTTGTTATGTTGTTTGAGTTTTGTGAATGTGCTTTTGTGTGGTTGGGTAGTATGCCTTAATTTGGGTGTGGGAGAAGGACTTATGGGACCATTGGGGAGGGAAAATGGAGTTTTTGAGGCATGCATTTGGTGGGAGTGTGATTGCGATTTTCACCTATGGGGAGTGAAAAGGAAATCATGGTTATATTGTTGCATACTTGCAAGGGAGACTTAAGGATTTTGTGTTGTTTATTTTATGCACTTGGAGGTTTAGGGTGAAACTCCCAATTCACTTGGGAAGAAAAATGAGGTGGTTTCCCATAGTCCTTACTCCATTTGTTTTGGTATCAAACCTATGTATTGTTTGTGAATTTATAAAACTTGTTGAATATGTCATTTTTGTTGTGTTGAATATTTTGGAATGTATGTTGTTTGTGGAAGCCAAGTTTGTTGAAAACTTGTCAAATTTTGCTCAAGACCCCTCATGGTTCCTTGGTTGGGCTCGGGGGCCATTAAGGGGATGGATTCTCCTCTTAATGGATTAAAGGATGGGTGGAGAGCGTTGTCTATTCCTCCTTCCTTTGTGTTGTGATCCTTGTTGTGAAAGATTAAAGTAAGCTAGATTGAAGCTACATTGAGGAGAAGACATGCAAATTGGAGACTTGTATTTTGGCCTTGTTGAAAGCCTTTATGTTGTAAATTATTCATTTTTTATTCCCACTTTGAGTGGATGATTGTGATTGAAAGAGATTTATTTTTTTACTTGGAAATCTTTATATTCTGTAAACTCTTTTAAGAGTGTTTGTATGAGAAATTTATATTTTCAAATGTGTTAGTTTGTGAAAGGAAACTACAAAATATTTGCATTGGTTAAATGAAATAGAAAAATTAAAATGAGTATAAATAGTAACATATCTCTCTTGAAATTAAGTTGTTTCATTATTTCCAAAATGTGATATGCTTCATTGTAAAAGAAATAGGAATCTTGATAAAACTCATTGTTGTTGTAAATGGTTATTACTTATATCTTGTGATAGAAATGAAATAATTACTCTTGTTTTATTGAAGGACAAATATATTGAAATATTTAAGCTACAGTTTCCTTCTGGTTATGTTGAAAGAAAGAAAGTAGTGTGTTAATCTTCCTTTTAGAATGAGTGAAAGTCTCCTTCTCACTAAGTGTATAGAGTTGTGTAAGAAATCTTATAAATCTCCCAACTTAGTCGTAGACAAAATAAACAAAAAAATGCATATAGTTATATAAGAGAATGAAAGTGTATATACATTCCTATTTAAATGCAACTATGGTTAAGTTAATTTTATAGGAATGTTTGACAATTTTCCTATATATATTAAACTAAATATTGTCTCCATTTATTAAAAAAAAGAGATTAATAACTTGGATTATTTGATATTATTAAAAAAAAAAATCATTATCCTTCCTATAACAACGATAGTGATATTAGACTAATTGATAACAATTTTAATATATATATATATATATATATATATATATATATATATATATTTGGATTATTTGATATTATTAAAAACAAAAAAATCATTATCCTTCCTATAACAACGATAGTGATATTAGACTAATTGATAACAATTTTAATATATATATATATATATATATATATATATATATATATATATATATATATATATATATATAGAAGCAAAGTGAATGGAGGGGGTCGCGTGGGGGTAGAGCCCATGCAACCAATGTGTTATTGTTTTTAATAAAAGTGGGGGTGGGGAAGGGTTTCTGACCCCATCCCTCATCCCATATTACGATGGGATGGGGGTGGGGTCGCGACCTCCTTAAAACACTATAAACATTGCTATTAATAAAACCGGCCCATGTCTAATAGTCAGTTGAGTCTCCCAAACTCGTAGTCTGTGCATTTCTTTTGAACCGCAACCTCTAATCATTTAACGCACATGCACACACACACACACATTTGTATATATACATTTTCTAAACAAATTAAATTTTGGGTTTAAATTAATTCAATAAATTTGTATAAGTATATATTTATATATAGAGAGAGATATATACATATGTATATATACTCATTAACGAGTGTATATATTTCTAAAAAACAAAATAAAAACCAAATTTATTACAAAGGGGTAAAATACCCAAATGCCCAAGAAGGGAAAATACATATAATAAATTTACAACAAATAACAAATTTCCAATCAAACCCTAGGAGAGGGTAGAATAAAAATAGAAATGGAAAATAAAAATAAAATAAACTTGGGGTTGTGTGTATCCATCCCAAGCTACTTTTCCTCTTCCATGGCTTCCATCTCTTCCTCCTTCCCTTAAACCTGTAAAACAAAAATGAGGAAATGAGTATAATGAATGAACAAAATACCTCCATAGAGATGATTAGGGTTGTTTTTAATCCCTCAGATCCAATGGCCAAGATTCTTTCCTACAAATGTTAGGTGGGAGTTTGGTGAAATCGTCATTTGAATGCATGTGCCAAGTTTGAATGGGACCTTAAGTGGTGTAGAAGTTAGTTTTAATTTTCTCTTTATATTGTTTTATTTAGTAACTTTTAAAAATAAGAGGTCCATGTCCTTGTGATTACTAAAGTAAGGTCTTTCCCTTAGTATATTAGACAATGTTTATAATTGTGGATTAAATTTAATAGTACTATTTAAGTGGAAAGGAAAATTAAACTTAGCCCTAAAATAAATTATTAAATGGAATTAAGACAATGTGGCTAAATTAAATAAGGATTATAGAAATGGATACTTTTAAACCAAAATAGATTTGACTAATATAATTTAATTGTTAATTAAAAATGAACGTTGGTTAGCTAAGAAATGAAACTAAATGTTGCTTTCATTTTTAAAAATTCCGTAGTTTTTTTTTTTTTTTTTCTATTTTAACCTTTATTTTTCTTGGGTTTCTTGCATAAAATTTGTGGATATTACATATAACATCACATGGTGATACACAAGTTACGTGGAAGAGTATGAGTGTGTGCGAGAATTGTGTGGAAGGAAGAATACATCCTTAGTAATTCATCTCAATTAATATCGAGTCTAGGTCTTGTTTAAGCTTCTGAATATCTATGGGTTCTTCGTTTTGTGCTTTAACCGCCATCGATCTTAAATTTGAGCTTTGTGTTACGGTTTTCAGTTGAATAGCTCAGCCCTTTATGTTTATAGATTTGTTATGACTCCTTCATTTTTCAAGCTCTGTTCTTTGCATAGCTCCCAACTTAGGGGTTTTCATTGCTTTGGCTCAACTGATTTTGATTTGTAATGGAGGGCTCCTACTTAGCTTCGAATCATCCATCCTATCTCAATGTTGGGTTATTCAAGCTCAACATTCCTTCACATCTTAGTTAGTTTAGTTGTCATGGCTCATGGTTTTCATTTTCCTCGATCATTATGCCATCAGAGGAGTTCGGTTTGGTGTGTTTCCTCAGCCTTGCTTAGATTTTCCTTTAGCTCGATTGTATGGGTGTTGTTTCATCTCTATTTTTTAAGTTTTACTTTCTTAGATATTTGTATTATTTTTTCGTGAGATTGTAGTGGCTCAATTATGTATGTTTAACCTTGTATTCTACTCTTTTAGTCGAGCTCTTGTTTACTTTGAGGAGCTTGAGATGGGGATTGACCTGTTGGTTTGTGTTTGTTTGGAAATTGATCTCTTACCTTAAATTGTGTATGGATGTGTTGAGTTGGGATTTCACTTGTTGGGGCGATTGCTTGTTATGAGATCAATCTTGATGAGTTTTACTTTGCACTAGCTTCACTTCAAGGCTCGGTTGGGTTCACAGTTTTTTGAAACCTCAACATGATTTCTTAATGATTAGCACTATAGTATTTATAGATCTCTTTGTGAATCATTTGTAGCTCACTATGCACTTTTCTTAAGGAATTTTTCTTTGCTTCCTTTTGAGAGCTCATGCTTTGCTGGATATGGGGACACTTTGTAGTTTCCATCTTTGGGTAAGTTGTAACCCTTATTCCCTAGCCACCATCGTATTACATTTTATTTTGAGTTGATCTCACCATTCTCGAGCTGGAATGTTTTAGCACAACCCACCTTGTGCTCGGTCAGGGTATCCTCTTATACTTTGTATTTACCATATGGGTTTTGAATATTATTTAGGTCTTAATTTTCTCTTGAGCTGGGTCATTTTTTTCTCTATTTTTCATATTTCCCTTCCATTATAACCTGAGTTTCACTGTCTGATCTAACTCAGGCTCAAACTTTGCATGCATTAATGTAGCTCACATTTTAATTGATTAACTATGGCTTTATTTCCTTTCTATTTAAACTCGGTCGAGTTGCTTCATATATCTAGGAAGCTTATTGTGAGATCTTATTATTTTTAAACAAATGAGAAATAATTTTTTCCTCTCCTCTTCTTTATCTTGTTTTTTATTAAAGGTAAAAGGTTCTTTGACTTGGATCCTACACAGGAACAAAAAAAGGGTCAAAACCTAGATTAAGCATTGAGTACAAAAGAGAAGATAAGAAGCACCTTTGCCTAGTAGTAAAACAACAAACAAGAGTCACAACTGATATCCAACAAAGTCAAAAGATTAAAAAGAAGGGTCGATAAGAGAAAATGAGACAACGTCTCTAAGAGGTGGAAGTATATTTTTTGTTCTTCTTGTTATGAACCTTTTTCCACCCATCAAAATCTTCCTCTATAGGAAGAAAAATTTAGATACCATCAATCGGATGATAGTTTTTGTTTATAAAGTAAGAGTCAATATCCTTTGTCGCTTTATGATTTTTTTGTTCCAGATGTTGAATCCTTTGAGTTTCACCTATGGCTAACCCCTTAGGGCCCTCTGGAATAATGGGTTGGGGGTCTTAACAACCATCTATGTACTAAGATCCTATGAAGATCTCTCCAATAGGAGATGATGGATCGAGAACTAAGTTAGAGGGGTGCACATCATGTAATGATCAGGTAGAGATTCTTTCAACCGGATAGGTTTAGATCCGGTTTGTTCCTTTCTCAATTTCCATTAATTATATGCAACTCATTTGTTAATTAAATTCATTTTAACACCTACGAGCCTCCCAATATTCATTCTTACATTAAAGGTTTGTTTCTCAAAATATGTTTAATTGACATTAAATTTTATCCTCATTACGAAAAGGAACTAACAAGATGTTAAGGTTCTGCTTTTCAAGACGTATATTCGATGTTTAAATTTTACCTTTGCTAGACAAGGGGAACTATCGTGAGGTCAAGGAAGGAATTATTAGGATTTAAGGGTGATTTAGATTCAAGATACCTCTTCCCATAAAAATCCTTCCATCATAGTACCCTATTTTTCTGTTACAGTTTTCTATAGTTCAACATTTAGTTTAAGTCAATTTAACATTTACACATCATAAATTTATTTATTTTTGTTATAAAAGAGTTTGTGTTGGCTCAAATTCTTGATTTATCAAATAAAAATTCGTATTATTTGTTTTAACAACAATAGAATTCCTAAATCAATTATAAATACATCAACCATAACTTTATTCCAAAAATATCTTATTTACTAGATTATTTTCCATTTCTCTCACATGGCTAATTTAGAATCTTATTAGCATGGTTTTAGAACAATTGTAATTCAAATGACACATAAATTATGCTTAGGAGTTCTTAACTACAAGGAGTGGTGAACTTGTACCTAACAACTCATTTCATCACTCTTAAAAACCCAAGTATTAAAGCATATATCAAGACAACCCAACAACTATATGCTTCTCAATTTTCTTCCTAGGAACTATTAAATCGTTTACTAAAATGCATCAATGTTTCTTTCACCAATACAATTAAGAGTGGGCTCCATGATATATTAACTTCAAAAGTAATCATGGATAGGAAAAATACACCCTCTGAGAAATCACATGTTAATCATTCTAAGTGTCCAAATTATCTAAGAAGAAAAAAGAGAGTTCCAAACGAAAAGTTATAAAATTTTACACATTTCAAAATCCTTCTAAGCTAATATTTACAATCATTAGGTAACAATAAAACATAGCTCTTTGTTCATTATCATCATAATAGGTCACTCGATGTATTAGATTCATTTCTACTCGAGGGTTTATAAACACTACAACAAGTCAAAATTAGAGAAATCAGATGTCCTGTATGGAAAAGCCTTTGTACCACTTGAGGTATTCGAAGACTAAATTTTTTTCACTTTCGTTTAACACTTAGCTTATAAAGGGTTCTACTAGGTTTAGTTTAATTCCAATTACACTTTAGGCTTTAAACTTTGACGATAGATTAGTTTAAGGTGTAAAAATATATTTATCCAATTAAACCTTTGTAAGGGGAAAAGATATAAAGTTGTTACTTTCCAAGGTGATGCATTTATTTGTGAGGAACTAACAAGATCGTTAACATGAGTCTAATTTATAGGAAAACTAGTGCACTAACTCCACTTATGTCATCAGGATCTTACGAAGGGTTCATTAAATGATGAAGGTGTCCCAAACCATCTTCTTAAAAATATGGTTGACCACTAGGACACTAAGGTCAAACATGAGAATTGAATGCTAACTCATCCATGAAGATGAGTAGACCTATGACACCAAGAAGTGTTAGTCCTATTTACCCTATGAATGACAAGGTTACTCAACTGATCTGTTGCTTTGTGCAAGGACACTTAAGTTATAGAAATGGTCTTTGAATAATTTTCTTAAGTGTAGGACAAGAAGTCTAATTGTGAGGATTAAAGTATTTCTTAAGACATTAGGGTTTTGCAACCTAGATGTGACATGATTGAGAGGGAGGGTACGACAAATATTTAATACTTATTACATTTATATGGTTTAAAAATGATAAGTTACTTCCAAACATTTTGATTTTATCTATGAACCACAATAACTATTAGGTGGGATATTGTTTCAATCGTCTAAACCATGAGATCCATATTTAAATTCAAATGGGCTTAACACCTATGAAGTGAATGGTATGCTTTTTACCCATTTACAAAATTCAACTATCTTCCTCGTTTATCTAGCTAACATATTTTTTGGTTCATTAATTATGTGTCACTCCTACTAGTGTTATAAGGTTAGCTTTAACACAAGGCAGATACAAACAACATAGTTTTCCATGTAAAATTCTTGAAATATAAGAGTCCAAGAGGAACAATAGTCTTCAACACACTACTTTTGATAATGCAATTCTCTTTAATTCAATTTCATTTAACATTCGTAATTTATATCAATATACAATATCTTAATGTCATCTCATTGATTACAACATATCAAAATATAATCCTTGTTTTTCGGAGTACCTGCAACCAACATTGTGTCAGTCGTAGGAATAAGTATGGAAATACCCTACATGTTATCACCAAAAAACAACACCCTCTGATTTTTCATGCCTATGTGAATGAGCAACTAGTGTTTTTGGGTAACATTGGACCATCTCTCAAGTTGTGGGACTTGCGAACTTGAGATGGTCCTCTGGAGAAGGCCAACTTCCTCTACCTAATCCTAATACTAAACTAATTCTAAGGAAGGAAATACATCTGTCTACTCCTAACATAACCATTCCAAGGGACCAAGGAGAGAGAGAGAGAGCATGAAAATTAAGAAATCCTACACTACATATATGATAGCACCAAGAAAAGGGGGTGAAATATCCTGTTGAGGGAGAATACAAAAATAAAATGGAGTTGAGAGAGGCTAGAAAAATGTGACACAGACCTAGATCTTCATTTACCACAAAATCTCCATGAAACACAACATCCTTTTTCTGAATGAGACATACATGCACATAAAAAAACAACAAAAGTAGAGGGGAAAGGAGATATAACAAAACAATGCAAGGGTTAAAAGAACACCACGAACACAATTTTAATGCTCTTAAAATATGCACAATCCATTACATTGTTGAAATAGAGGCACAAATACACTTATCAGGCCCATGAGAGTGTTTGCAGCTCAATGGTGTTGAGAAACAAGTTTTAAAGATTTTCCCCACATCCCAGAATATCTCCCTCCTCAAATGAGAAGTGTTTACAATATATAGAAAATGAATGAGAGAAAGAGAAATGGTGAAACTCAGATTTCTTATCTCACCAACAAAAAAATACAATAAAATGGTCTGAAAATGGCATGGGCACCCTTACAAATTATCTTACATACGTACTTTAGCTTCTGGAAGAAGAAATGGGGTACCATACTTCATTAATTGCGGTGGTTGGGCTTGAAACTATGTATTTCTATGTTGGAGATGTTTTCCAAATTTTCACACATCTAACCTCAATAAAATTAAGAAATCCTATTTACGTAGGCGTAAGGACGTTGTGCTCATTTCAGAAAAGTCAATTTATGTAAAAAACGGAGCTCTCGGTCAAAATTAATGACCATTTGAAGTTTGGTGGTCGAGTGCGGGAGGAATTCATTTGAAGGAGGGCACATGATAGGAAGGATGTATAAAATCATGCAAGAGGAAGAGTAGGGACTTAGCCAATTTTGAAGGCAAGACTGCAAAGAGGCATGCAAGAAGTGCGTGATGGAATAGGAAACATAGTGGGCGCGCAGGAGGAAGGTGCAAAAGGCACGCGCACAAGGGGAAGGCGTGGAAGGTGAAATTGAAGGAGAATAATGCAAAGGGAGAAGAAAGAAGGAACACAAGGGTCTGTAGAATAATTATAATAAGGAAACAATGTGCGAATAAAGATACAAACATGCAAAATGAAAGCAAACAGAAACTGTGCGCTTAGGTACATGCGCAACAAGAAAGAAGGCATACTTACAGAAGGAAGGTATGGAAGTAGGAATCAAGCACCCAAGTAAGGAAGGGCATGTAAGAAGGGCGTGCAACCTAAAATTTAAATCATCAGAGCTAGAATGAAAGTAAAAGTTATCTAAATAACTAGGAGAGTTATTTGGATAACACTACACTCAAGCATGAATCCACACATTCATCATTTCTAATATTTTTAATTAAATAGGAGAGAGATATATAGAAATATAGAGAGATATAGGTAGAAGGAAGAAGACAAAATTCATTTCTCATGCATTCACACTTTCATATTCATTTTGCAGTTTATGTTTAGGTACAAGACAAAGAGAGATTAAGGATGAGAGATAAAATTATGACACATTTTATTTTCCTTTCACAACGTCACAAACATTTATGTTTCATGTAAATTTTAGTTTCATTTCAAATCAAGTTAAATTTCCCAATTCATTTATGTTTTCAAATCAACCCAAGTATCATAGTCATTTCTAGAGAGAGAAGATGGTGGAGAGAGAAAATCACCATACATTTCAAAATTAATTTATACAAGATAAAATATCGAATAAAATTATACATATCATTACAACAATATTATGAGGTCACACACATGGCTAGAAGTCAAATGAGACTCAAAAAGGAGATTCTAGTTAACGTTGAGAAAACTATCCAAATTAGTAAAAGTTCTTTCAAGTGGGTCTCGAACACATTCGTTTCAAGTTCAATCACAAATTTTGATAATTCCTACTTATTTCCCCATATATAGGGAATTCATCTTATCTAACATAAGTTGATTATGATGACCAAAGCTCATGTCAGAAGGGAAACTTTGGAGCCAGTTATCTTAATTGCGTATGTAGCTCTTATGGCATAGCGACCAATAGGACCCAAAAATCACTTGTAAAATTAGTTTCTGAAGGCATTTTTATTGAACTAAAGGTGGGTTACAATCCTCTTATTGGAATCCTAGAGGTAGGAGGTAGTTTTTTTTTACTCAAGTTAAGCGACAACCGTGAGCCGAAATCGATCGTGTTTTATTAAAATGACCATGTCACCATAAGTGAATGATAAGCTAAGAGGGTTTAGGAATATGACTTGTAAGAGCATTAAATAATTTCAAACAACTTGGTTAAGTTTCCCTAAGGTGTTCCATATTACCAGGGGTCATGCAAAGTGTTTTGCTTCTTGAGGGTACGTTTGGGTATGGGACTCCACATGCGTAATTTTCAATATCAGAGTTATATTTTTTTATTTTTTTTATTGTTGATGTTTTGAGAGTTCACATCAAGGAAATATTTTGTCAAATTTTGGAATTATTCTTCCTATAATTCAACATATAATTTTGAAAATCTGGAAATGATGAAGTGAAATTTAATGCAAGAGAAAAGGGGAAAACCATACCTTTTTACGTAAAAATCGTGATCCCCACTTTTAACAAGACCACATAACTTTCCACATTCACTAAGTATAAACCAAGAGACCAAGCATGATGAGCTCCAAAAAACTGATAGCTAGCCATAGTGTCACTGAAATCACATGATGAGATACAATAACAACTTATCATTTAAGAAACATATTTGTTGGGAAATATTCCTTAGCCTTTACTGGAAGTTTGCTAAGCTAGAAAAACACAACCATTTTTGTCAAATAGATCACGAGCATTATATGAGTTTCTTGTCAATGAAAATCAAGTTACCTTACCCAAAAATATTGAGCTATATTCCAAACTACTCACACACCCTACCCATGTGCCTAGATTTGTTTAGTAACTACACACATTTCTAATCCAATCTCTAACAACATTGATTTGTCTCTTATCACCAGACTAAGATAATGTGTCAAAAAAGATCAACCAGTGACCAACATAGCCACTCAATGTGTCTTCTCCCATATAACTTCATGTCCTTATCACACCAAGAATAAATCACATTCACGATAACTATCAAGGCAAGGTAAAACATTTTCTTGACTTCATCTCTAATTTACTTATTTGTTTGTTTTGACGTTAGAACCATTCAATGGCCTTAGGAGGCACAATACCAACTTTACCCATGTTTTTCTTTGAGGAACTCTTTCAAAAATTCACATGCCATGTGTATGGTTCCACATTTTACATCCATGTCAACCAAAGAACTTGTAATTACAACATATGATAAAAACCTACATTTCATTATGTTGTGACTTATATCCAGGCCTTATTTCAAAGATCTTATTATGACTTGTGTGTGGAAGGATTTTGGAAGTTGTGGAGGATAGGAAAATGAAAAACAGAGGGTCTCACTTGAAGGAACAGTGAAAGAGACAAATATTACGTAGACATGTGTGGGATAGGAGGAAAAGGAAATTTCTCTACCTTAATAAATACAACAAATAATTGAAGCAAAAGATAAAGAGAATGAAAAAAATTGAGTTGCAAGGTTATAGTGCACGTAACAAACATGCTTATAAATAGGAGAAGCAATATAAAAATCCCATAAAATACACCAAATGAGGTGCCTCCACGTCTTGATTCTTCTCATTTCTCTGCATACAAAAACAAAGTAATAGTAGGAAGAAATTTCCTTTTCTCTTAGAGACAAAAAAACCCGCTTCATACACATATAACTGATCTAGATCAATCAACTCATATATAGTATGGTGAAGAGGTATGTGGGTTTAGACTTATCCTAGGCTACAGAACTGATTAAACCCATAGCGTATTATGATGGTTGTGGTTACAACTCCATAACATAGTTCCAAATCCCATGCCACTTCTTGGTCCTTGCTACAATTATCCAATTACTGCTATATTTGCAACATTAACTTGGGTTTTACATTGGTTACACATCTGGATCTCAAATAAAGTGGATTTCTTATTATGCAAGAAAAATGATAGGTCTAAAAAGTTGTAGGGATGTATGACTGTCCATGTTTTATCAATTGATAGGTGCCCTGACAAGGGCATCTTAAGGATTGAAATTCAGGGGCATTACATCTCCCTCCCCTTATAAGAGCATTGTCCTCGATGCGACACAACATCAAAGCTTGAAGGATATATAGGCAAGAAATTTAGAAAGTACACATGTTGTTTAACAAAATAACTTATCGATACAATGCGATCATAAGGAAACAAACTAAGTTTTGTAATATCTTGAACTTTAATGTTATGTGAAGATTGGTAGTTATTTATCTTTTATTTTACTTCTTAATTAGTCTTTTCTTTTACAATATTTCTTAATCTCAAACTCTTAGTATTCATTTTTTAGAATTTCAATTGTCTTATGTTCATGGGTGCCCAACAATAATTGGCCTCAAGATGTCACAAATCACTCAACACAACACAAATGAAACATGATACATCTTGCTACATACTTTCACGACTGTATCACATCACAAAACCTCTAATTCCACCATAGATAGATAAAGAAGTAGTCCACATAACAAATAATTTCCAAAAATTACCTCATACGCATAGATCCAACACACATATATGACTAACAAACAATGAATCATCACTCTGATACATATACAAATGGTATCACATGACCCAAATACCTTGACTATATTGACATAGTGCCAAGTCAATATCTAATAGTACATACTAACCAAGGGGAGCGTCAAGCCTTGATCATAACAATACCTAATAAGAATCACAAGAGTAACTCATAGATCAACATAAGCACCAAAAATAACTCCATATATCTCCCAAAGAGAAATAATCATAGTGTCAAAACCAATCCATGTCACTAAACCATAGAGCCCTATCACCTGATTTCTCCATATCAGGTCACTCAACCATAGAGTCCCATAAACAATATCAGATCACTCAACCATAGAGCCCCATCCCCTTTCTCCATTTAATGAGGTCGAGTCACCCTATGGCCCTAGGCACATATAGCCCAGTCACCCCCACTCAAGTGGTGTAGTAACCTATAATTCACTACACAACGCTTTGACGCCTTGGAGCGTAACCCCAGTATAACGAGGTGGGTCCATAGGTCTAACCATTCCATGGTGAATCCCATGGCCCTATTACAACACATTATGACATTTGAACCAACATAAGAATCCTTTTTAAATTCCAAGTGGAAATAAATCCCAAGCTTTGGACTAGGCTATACAACTTTTAAACATTAAAAGCAAATTTAAAACTAAGAAAAAATGGCTAATTAACCATAGTTAGTGTAAAATCCTCATGTTAGTGCAACAACCAAATAAAATGCCCAAAATATAAGAACACATAAATCAATATTACTATTGGTTCTAACAAGAAAAGAGATAATGATCAATTTACGAATAAAATACGTATAGAGAAATAACACATTACATTTACTAAATGGACTTATACGTCCACCAAAGGGGTACTCAATCAGTTGCTGGCACTCGAATATTGAGCCTCAACTTGCAAAATAACATGTCAAATAATATAATTGTCATCATCTCTGCTGAATCATCCCTCCATACTCCCACAAGGATCAACATAGTCTGAGAGGGGGGGTGTATAGGTTTCCATTCACTAAGCCTAAGGTGTTTGTGAAACACAATATACATGGTGGCCATGCATACCAAATGAACAAGTGGGTTTTCAATCTATGTAAGACTCCACTCCCTATCTCATACTCGCTCGAGTGACTGGTCAATGGTACACCAATGTTAAGGTACACATAGGTCATCTATACGACAACCATATAGGGAGAGAGAAAATATATAGTTCACCATCTACTGAGCCTAAGGTGTTCATGAAACACAATATATATGGTGCCCATTGGGTAATGTGCCATACATACCAAACAAATAGAGGTGGATTTTTAGTCTATGTAAGACTCCACCTCCTATCTCGTACTTGACTCAAGTGATTGGTCAACGGTACTCATTTCCTCTCTCCAAACATACACTTTTTATTGATTTCTTCCCTTAGGGTAATTTAGTGTAAAGTTAACAACACACATATCTACATTACCAACACGATGGTGATTCACACACATTAAACATAGCATCTTACACATGGTATATATATGGTATAGAACAATCATTACTTTCATGGGTTACAATACATCATGTTTCCACATAATGCACCCAAAATGCAAACACTATAAAATAAGGGTCATACGTTCACCATATTCCCCTCAATCATGACATGAACCATCACATATTACATGATTTATACATATGATGAACACAATGACTAACATTATAACATATAGTCAGTTTCAATACAACATGGTGATGTACACCATTCATTAGCACATGGTGGCGACATCATGATACAATCCAATTCACTATATACCATTTTTTTGTCATACAAAACATTAACACACCTACATATCACAAAATAAAAAAAAACTCCAACACTCCACAATTCACAATAACATTCTTTTCAAACACAACAATGTGACACCTAACATGAGAACTCCTCATCAAATCCATGAAAAGGAGACCAAATACTCTCTTCACAAGCACATCATGATAACAAATACACACTAAGTGACATGCACAACATGTGCTCTCAAAATATATCAATTAAAAAAAATTTTACATCACAAAATATGTCACATTAGTCTTCCCATCTCCACCACCACCATGCAAGATGATCATAACTCCAATCTATCCCAGAGGTTCAAGAGCATGACACACAATCATTGCTCACAAAACGACACCACATGGGATCAAATAGAAAAATTCAACATCACATAAGACACTTATGTAAGCATAGACCCACATAGATGATAACATACGGTACATATCAATGTCTTACTCAAATGACGGAAACAAAGACAATGACCCAACTATGGTATGACACACAGGATAAGCATACTCTACAACATGACCTTTTTATGGTTTACTTTTTTATTTAATTTATTATTTCATTATATAACCTATTAGGTTTCCATTGAATTAAAATAGTAAGGGTGTACAAGTTCCTGTTTCTATACCTTTAGATACTTCATTTTCGTATAACATTATCCTTTAAAAGAGAATGCATTGTTGGTTCCTTTCTCAATTTCCATTAATTATCCACAACTCATTTGTTATTTAAATTCATTTTAAAAACCTATGATCCTACCAATATTCATTCTTATGTTAAATTTTTGTTTCTCAAAATTGGTTTAATTGATGTTAAATTTTATCATTGTTACAAAAAGGAACTAACAAGATCTCAAGGTTATTCTTTTCAAGATGTATATTCGATGTTTAAATTTTACCTTTGATATAGACAAGTCAAACTATCGTGAGCTCAATGAAGGAATTATTAGGATTTAAGCGGTGATTTACATTCAAGATACCACTTCCCATAAACATCCATCCATCATGGTACCCTATTTTTCTTGTTACAGTTTTCTATAGTTCAATAGTTAGTTTTAGTCGATGTAACATTTATAATTCATAAATTTCTTTTTTTTGTTATATAATATTTTTTGTTGGTTCAAATGTTTGATTTCTCCAAGGAAAATTTGTATTATTTTTCTAAAACAAAAAGAGAATGCGTAAATAAATTATGAAGATTTCAAGCATAACTATATTCCCAAATAACTATCTTCTTTACTCTTATTTTCCATTAGTCTGACATGGTTACTTTAGACTATTATTGTCATTGTTTTAGAACAATCGTAATTTAAATGACACAATTTACGTTTAGGGGTTTTTGAATACAAGGAGTGGTGAACTTGTACCTAAAAACACATTTAATCACTCTAAAAAACCCAAGTATTAAAGCATATAACAAGAGAACCCAACAAGCATATGCTTCTCAATTTTCTTCCAAGGAACTACTAAATCATTTAGTAAAATTCATCACCGTTTCTTTCACCAATACCCTTAAGAGAATCTCCATGATTTATTAACTTCAAAAGAAATCATGGATGGGAAAACTACACCATACGTGAAAGCAAATGGTAATCTGCTACTAAGTGTCAAAATTATCTAAGAGGAAAAAAGGGAGTTCTAAAGAAAAAAGTTATAAAATTTTGTGCATTTCAAAATCGTTACAAGGTAATATTTACAATAATTGGTAACAATACAACATAGATCATTTTTCATTAGCATCATAATAGTTCATTTGATGTATTACATTAATTTCTACTCAAGGGCTTCTAAACCCTACCATAAGTCAAAATTAGATATATCAAATGTCCTTGTCTTGCAAAGCCTTCGTGCCACTTAAGGTATTCCAAAACTACAATATTTCAATTTCATTTAACACTTAGCTTATAAAGGGTTTCATTAGGTTTATTTTAATTCCAATTGCACTCAAGGCTCTACGCCTGACTATATATCAGGTTAAGGTGTGAAAACATATTTATCCCATTAAACCTTCATAAGGGAAAAAGGTGTAAAGTTGTTACTTTCCAAGGTGATGCATTTATCTGTGAGGAACTAAAGAGAGCATTAACATGAGTCTAATGTATAGCATGTTTGGTGTACTAACTCCATTTGTGTCATTAGGATATTATGAAGGGTTTATTCAATGATGAATGTATCCCAAACTATCTTCTTAAAAATATGGTTAACCACTAGGACACCAAGGTCCAACATGAGCATTGAAATCTAACTCATCCATGAAGATGATTAGACCTATGACACCAAGAAGTGTTAGTTATATTTACCCTATGAATGACAAGGTTACTCAACTGATATGTTGCTTTGTACAAGGAAACTTAAGTTATAGAAATTATCTTTGAAGAATTTTCTTAAGTGTAGGAAAAGAAGTCTATTTGTGAGGATAAAAGTATTTCTTAAGACATGAGGGTTTTGCAACCTAGATGTGATATGATTGAGAGGGAGAATATGAAAAAGGTTGAATACTTGCTATAATTTTATGGGTTTAAAAAATGATAAATTACTTCCAAACATTTTGATTTTATCAATGAATAACTATAACTATTAGGTGGAGATTTTCCTATCGTCTTTAACCATGAGATCCACATTTAAATTCAAATGTTCTTAACACCTATGAAGTGAATGGTATGATTTTTACCCATTTACAAAATTCAACTATCTTCCTCATTTATCTAGCTAACATAGTTGTTCCTACATTAATTATGTGTCACTCCTACTAGTGTTGTAAGGTTAGCTTTAACACAAGGCAGATACAAACAACATAGTTTTCCATGTACAATGCTTGAAATATAAGAGTCCAAGAGGAAAAATAGTCTTTAACACATTACTTTTGATAATGTAATTCTCTTTAATTCAATTTCATTTAACATTCGTAATTTATATCAATATACAATATCTTAATGTCATCTCACTGATTACAACATATCACACTCTAATCCTTCTTATTCGGAGTACCTATAACCAATGTTGCATCAATCCTAGGACTGAGTATGGAAATCACCTACAATAAAGCATAAAAGCACACATTCATCATTTCTAACATTTTAATGAGAGAGAGAGAGAGAGAGAGAGAGAGAGAGAGAGAGAGAGCTCATTTTTCATGCATTCATGCTTTCACATTCATTTTACACTTTACATTTGGGTATAAGAGAGACAGAGAAAGGATGAGAGAGAAAGATATGAGACATTTTATTTTCCTTTCACAATGTCATAGCCATTTACATTTCATGTCCATTTTCATTTCATTTCAAACTAATTTACATTTCCCAATTCATTTACGCTTTCAAATCAACCCAAGTATCATAGTCGTTTCTAGAGAGAGAAGAGGGTGGAGAGAGAAAATCACCATACATTTCAAAAATCATTTATAAAATATAAAAGATCTAATAAAATTCTACATATCATTGTAACAATATTACGAGGTCATTCGCATGGCTACAAGTCAAACGAGACTCAAAAAGTAGATTCTAGTTAAGGTTGAGAAAACTGTCCAAAATAGTAAAAGTGCTTTTAATTGGGTCTCGAACACACTTGTTTCAAATTAAATAACAAATTTGGATGATTCCTACTTACTTTCCCATATATAGAGAATTCATCGTGTGTGACAGATGTTGATTATGATGAGCAAAGATAAAGTTGAAAGGGAAACTTCGCGGTGAGTTATCGTAATTATGTCGGCAGATCTTGTCGCACAATGACCAGTGGTCCCCACAATCCACTTGTAAAAATAGTTTCCAAAGGAATTTTCATTTAACTGAAGGTGGTTTATGATCCTCTTATTTGAATTCTAGAGGTATGAGGTAGTGGTTTTCATTTTTCACTCAAGCTAAGCGACAACCGTAAGACGAAACCGATAATGTTTTATTAAAAACACCATCTCACCATAAGTGACTGATAACCTAAGAGGGTTTAGGATTATGAATTGCAAGAGCGTTAAATAATTTCAAACAACTTGGTTAAGGTTCCCTAAGGTGTTCCATGTTACCAGGGGTCATGCAAGAGTTTTGGTATTGCGGTACGTTTGGTTGTCGCACTCCATGCGTGTAATTTTCAATATCGGAGTTTTTTTATATTTATGTTTTGAGAGTTCACATCAAGGAAATATTTTTTCATTGATTGGAATTATACTCCCTATCATTCAATATTTAATTTTAAAAATTAATGCAAGCAAAAAGGGGAAAACCTTACCTTTTTTCACAAAAATCATGATCCACTGCATTCAATAAGACCGCATAAATTTCCACATTCATGAAGTACAAACGATGAGACCAAGCATGATGAGCTCCAAAAAACTGATAGCTGGCCATAGTGTCACTAAAGTCACATGATGAGATACAATACCAACTTATCATTTCCTCCAAACAACCAAACCCAACACCAGGAAAATATATGATCACTTCAGCTACTCTAATGCATTATTTAGACACGGCGAAGGAGGTACTAGGAAATATAAACCAATTTTTTTGGTAAATGTGCTATAGAATTTACTTGGAAGTTTGTTAAGCCTCAAAAAATAAACCATTTTTTTCAAATAGATCACGAGAATTGTATGAGTTTCTTGTCAATGAAAACCAAGTTCTCGTACCCACACATATTGAGGTATATTCCATACTGATCACACACCCTGCCCATGTGCCTATATATTTTACTAACTACACACATTTCCAAACACATTTTCTACAACATTAATTTGTTCCTTATCACCAGACTAAGATAACGTGTCTAAAAAGATCAAACAGTGACCAACATAGCCACAAAATGTTCATTCTGTATAAATTAGTGTCCTTATCTCACCAAGAAGAAAGCACATTCTAGATAAATATCAAGGTAGGGTAAAAAAATTTGGACTTCATATTTAATTTACTTATGCATTTGTTGTGACATTACAACCATTCAATGGCCTGAGGATTCACAATCCCAACTTTCCCCATGCTTTTATTTGAGGCATTTTGTCAAAAAATTCACATGCCATGTGTATGCTCCCATATTTAATATCCATGTCAACCAAAGCACTTGCTATTACAACATCTGACAAAAAACCCCCTTTTCATTATGTTGTGACTGATATTGATGCCCTGTTCCAAATCTCTTATTCAAACTTATGTGTGGAAGGATGTTGGTGGTTTTGGAGGACAGGGAAATAAAAATAGAGGGTCTCACGTGGAGGAACAATAAAAGATAAAAATATTGCATAGACATGCATGGGATAGTAGGAAAAGGAAATTTTTCTTCGTTAATCAATACAACAACTAATTGAAGAAAAAGATAAATAGAAGGAAAACAAATGGAGCCGCAAGGTTACAATTCATGTAGGATAGGTGATTAGAAATAGGAAAATAAAAATAAACACAACTATAGAATACCCCAAATGAGGTGCCTCCACGGCCTCAATCTTCTTCTTCCTCTACACACAACAAAAAAGTAGTAACAGAAAAGCCATTTCATTGTATCTTAGAGTCAAAACAACCCACTTCATACACAGGTAAATTATCTCAATCAATCAACTCATATATATTAAGGTGATGAGGTATTCGGTTTTAGACTTATCCTAGCATGCAAGACTGATTAAACCCATAGTGTATTAGGATGGTTATGGTTACAACTCACGTGGCATTGCAGTTCTAACTTCCACGCAACATTTTTATCCTCACTGCAACTATCCAATTACTATTATATTTTCAATGTTAACTTGTTTTTTCACAATGATTGCACATCTATATCTCAAATAAAGTTCCTTTCTTACTACACAAGGAAAATGACAGGTTTGAAAAGTTGCAGGGATGTGTCACTGTCCATATTTTGTCAACTGACAGGTGCCCTGAAAAAGGCAGCTCAAGGATTGAAATAGAGGGTAATTCTTGAAGGTTTTTCAAATGGTTTGAACCTCCTTCCCGATCCTTGGAAAGGAAACCCAATGAGGTTTGAAAATCCTCCCAAGGAGGAATTTTGGTGCTTGGGAGGAGAAATAAGGAGGGTGTGTTTGCATGGAGGGATAAGGAGGGTTTATGGAGTTATTTTTGTGTGTTTCCTATGGTTGGATCACACTTTTTGCATACTTGGATTTCTCATCCACTCTTCCCCATTGGAGGGAAAACATGGATTTTTCTCCCCTTGTGTTTGGTGGTCCTTTTTGTATTTTTTGTGTTGAATTTTGTTGCTTGTGTTGTTGTTTCTTGTTCATTTCCCTACCCACTTGTGCATACTTGAGGATTTCTTTCTCTCTCCCATGGGCTTAGAGGTAGGGTAGAATTTCCTCCTAACTTTGGAGTTAGCATGTAATGATTCCAATAGATTGGGAGGTATCTGGGTGTATCTCCTTGTGTTTTGAAGACCTTATGGAATGGAAAGCATGCAAATTTGAGCTTGAAGATTTTTGGAGAAAATGGAGACTTTTTTATGTTATGTTTATTTATACCTTTGGTGTAAGATTTTATTCTTGGTGTACATTTGGTTATTGTAAAATTATGTTTTAAATTATCCTTGTAAAACTCCTATCTTGGGATGTGATTTAAACCATTCTCTTAATGTGTTGATCTTTGTATAATCATGCCCTCGTTGATAAGGAATTTGTATGCTTAGTTTTAACATTTCTTTTAAGAAGATATTTGTTGTATTGTGAGATTGATTCCTTCACATTGGAAATGAATCTATATCTTGATATTGAACATGTAGAAAATTGTTACTCCTTCATGTTGTAAAATATTTAATATTGCTTTTGGATAAGGTTGTGTAAACATTTTGAAATGAATGAGTTAGTTATATTTGATTTCCTCTTCTAAAGAAATCTTGTTGTAGTGTAAAATTGATCCTTACATAAAAAGAAGCTTTCATTCTAGGCTATATGTTTGTTATAAATATTGCAAAATGAAAGTTATGAATAAACGTGGGATTTTACTTTGTATTGCACTTTGTTACACTATGTTGGAATAAATATCCATTCAAGACTTCTTTTATGTTTATGAACATTGCAAAATAGAGGATAATGAGTAGCTTTAATAAATTCCTCATATTCGTAAGGTTTTTGTAATTAATTTAACAATTAATTATTATTTCTTTGTTCCATCGTTTCGGGTTTACAACCCCTTCTAGGGTTCCCATTAATTCTCATTAATTAACTCTTATAATTCATTACGTAAGTTACCCCTTTCTAAAAAAATATTTAATTTATCCTTCTAACTCTAATGTCATTTATAAAATCATTTATCTAAAGAATAAAGGTCACAATTTAATCCTAACACTCTAATACCCTTTAGTGGCCCCATTTACAAATTACACATACATTTAATTTAAAACATATTCCCACAAAATATCCTCACCTAAAAATTGTAGGATTGATTCCCTACCCTTAGATTGATTCATTTAGAGCCCTTAGATCTTAGGTATTCATTCTAACCCTAATCATCCTTATGAGGTATTCTTATTCATTATTTTTACCCTATTTTCTCATTTTCACTTTGCAGGTTTGGGAGAAAGAGGAGGATGGAGGCCATGAAAGGTTTCTCAAGTTCATGGATGGATACACACATTTTTAGTTGCTTATTTTCATTTGCATCCCTCTCCTAGGGTTTTCCAAGGTTATTGTTTTTTATTTGTGTATTTTTTGTTATGATTTACCCTATTTGGGTATGGGAATTTTTGCCCCAATTTTATTTATTACTAAGAGGTAAATATACATGTTTAGGGTTTCAAATTTGTGTGTATATATATATACATATATATGTATATATGTACACACACAAAAACACATATATATTGACTAATACATAAGCTCATCCAGAATAATTATACATAGCGCACTTTGTATGTTTGGCCGCATCCAATTTTATTTGTCCAGGATTTGCATGTAATACGGCCTATGGCTGATTTAGGTATTAGTTGTATTGGGTGGGGGCGCTACCCCCACCCCAGTCTATATAATAGGGTGTGGGTGGGGGTGGCGCCCCCACCCATTTTATTTTATATGTATCCTTCCCACTGGCTATGCAAGCCGAGCCATAACATTCAACCACATTCATTTTTATTATATGTAAAACATTGTTTACAAAGCCAATTACTATTCAATATTATTTTCCCAATATATATATATATATATATATATATAATATAATGATTTTATTCATATACATATATAAATTTATATAAATATATAAAACTATAATGGCATATTTTAATTTTACCTTATTTTAAACAATAAATCGATTCATTTGTATAATGAAATATAAGGTATAATAGATATGATATTTCTATTTATTTGTATATGAGAGATAGTTAAAACTAAAGGCGTTTCATTTAACCCAATGCAAGTAAATAGGAATATTTTTTTGATTTTAAGCTCTAAACATTAAAATTTCTCTTTATAACTTGTATAGATTTTGACTATAGGGTAAGTGGAGAAGTTGGTTGACATAAAAACCCAAAATTAACATACCATGATTACGCTTTTAAACCGCGATCATGGACTATTTTTATATATTTGGAGATTTCTGAACCTAAAACCACGATCGCGGTTTCTAACCGCGATCCTAGTTTTAAAACCGTGATCATGGTTCTCTGAGACATAAAAATAGACCTGTGACCCCTAATTTTCCCTTGTGAGCCGTAATTTATCCTCGATTATTGGCAGTCGAGCTTTGAATACCCCCTGTAAATTACTCTTTGGAATTTTGGGTCACAAAATTTTTAACAATGCCACCAAGACAAAGAGGTAAGCCCTCGATTTTGATCAAATTTCTTTCATTTTAGGTTACTTTTTATGATTTTCATGGGTTTTCTAATTTTTTGATTATGTATACAATTTTTTTGTTTTGTCAGTTGCTCGGCAAGCTCCTAATCTTGCAAACCATCCAAATATTCCTCAAAACCCTCCAAACATTCCTTAAAACCATCCTCCAAACGTAGATCTGCTTCCTATGAATGCTTCTATCCCCATGGAGCAGAGATAGGAACACAAGCTGATATCGTTGGAAGAATATGAAAAATTAAAATTTCCATTGAGAATATTATTTAGACAATAAGAAAAATCATGCCACAAATCTATCTCACATGTCTTTAGCCAACACATTGCAAATATTGATTGGCGAAGTCGACTCCACAACCAACCAAATAGACAGATATAATACCTTTAGAGGTGATTATAGGCAGTGGTATGCAAATAAATTTTCCCATGCAGCCGTAAACGACAAAAAAATTACAAAAGACCGCATTTGTGCATTATTTACTAACCCAAGAACAAATGCCCACCGTAACTACTTGTAAATGGTTCCCAATCCATTGGTGCCATGATGACCGAATCAAGAACAATTTTTGGGACTGATGGTGGATGGTTTTTGATTATCCACCATGCAACAAAAATGAGGTTCCTATCTATTTTTGAAGAAATTAAATTGCAAGTTCATGCTTAATGACGTCCCAAATTATTTTGACTTTTCTGATTTTTATGGACAAGTAGGTGGATCTCCACGAGTAGACCTGGTACACACGTTGGTCAACCAAGGATCCCTCATGCCCCAAAACCCCTAGTGCCTTCAGTTATCCCTCCTAAAAGTGAAGGAGGTTGTGGAGATTGACACACTACATGTATTAAGGAGCTCACCGAGACTCGACCCAACATAGTGACCGGATTGCATCCGATGATATTGGTGGAGGTGCTAGTTCTAATGTACCACACCAATGAGGATCATATGGTGCGTATGCATTGCGGAGAGAAATCATTTTCTAGATAACATGATTTATTTTTTCTAGATGAGATGGTGGTGGATGTTTTAGGAACTGTGCAAATGATCTTGGTCTTTCACAGGTAAATGTCAAATAAATATTATATATATATATATATATATATATATATATATATACAATAGTTTAATTCATTTGAGATTTTAATATATATGTATTTGATTACGTCATGTACATACATGTAAAAACTAATATATATTTTATTTTAAATAGCAAGAGAAGGTGAAGGACACATCTGACATTGACTTGCTAGCTATTGCAGTTGGGTGTGTTACAGACGTAAGTTTCAAGTTACTTACATTTCAAATTTCATTTGATTACACTTTTATTATTATAATGTTTCACGTGTACATGTACATATTAATATGTTTGTATTTTATACGCATGATTCTAGTAGGTCATCATCTTATGCACGGGCACTGAGGCTACTGGCATACCTCATGTGACTTTTACGCAGGTTAGTTTCTCTTTACACTTTGTTTCTAATTGTGGAAGTTTAGTTGTGTATCTACTCTTGTAGGAATTTTGGAGACTCGAGTATCATCAAAGATTCCCTAGAATATCATTAAACCTAGATTCCTACTCTTCTAGGAGGTCATATAACAATAAGAAATATTATTAACCTAAAATAGAGTATTATTGGGAAGATTGTGTCAACAAGATTAATGTTTATTACCGATACTTCTATAGAATGTCATTACAACAAATACTAGACTTTCATCTCTAATGGGTCATAGAGAACATAGAATATGATGCTAATGAGTTGTTCAAAATGGTATACTTGGATTCGATTCACTTCACACATATCCCTCTTGTAGACAGGTCATTTGTAAAGCCTATTAATACACTAACTCGTACTGCAAAAGTCCTCCAAAGATTGAAAAAGTGGTTCATTCATAATATGCATGAACTCAACTATACTACTTTGCCTACTTATAGACAATCCCCCCAAAAATAATTTATCTTCCTAAATAATATATTTCAAGTACCGAACTTCTTAGTGATACAAGTTCAATCGTTTCTATTATTGAAATAAAATGATGTTTTAGTACCATGGCTTTGAGACATGTTCCAAATTGTAAACTTCTTGTAGATTAAAGAATTACAAAATAGACATGTTGAATTTGATATCTTTGAAGACAAGTTGACTATACTAGACACATTCAAAATTTTCAAATACTTAGCCAAAAATAGTCTCAATAAGGTGATTGACTTCCATTTATCACTAAATGTGTAGACTTATTATTTTCATGCATAAATAATTATGAGCCAAATTATTGGGAAGTGAAAACAGATTCACATACTCTATTAGCACAACTAAGAAAAAAATCTATTGATACTTACTTCCAAATCCATGTTTGTGAGGTTTAAAATGACTTGAGCATTAATGGCATGGTTTCAAAATTTACTAGATTATATTAATTAGGAAGGTATATAATTCTACTTCATGATAATATGCAATAAGAAAGGCATTAAGAGCATTGCACTAGTCTTGGTAACACATTCACTTCTATCACTTTTTGTAGACAAATTGTACTCTTAATTGTAAAAGGAAAATAAAATTGGAAAGAAGATATTAAGAGCCTTGGTTGGTTTCTATTAACAAATTAATACATTGGTCTCATTATGTGTCGATTATGCTTTGCTCTATTACTTGGCAGTCATGTATATTAATATTGATATGTACATGTTTTTAGTATAGCTTATGACTACCAGAGAGATTCCTCCCTATATGCAGACTATGGAGGCTACTATAGATACTGCCATAGAATTTGTAGATCCACTAACTCAGATACAATTTTTCAATTTTTTTAAATTTTGGATGAATTGTTTTCTTATTACTTATCTATAATATCAAATTTTGTACATGAAATATTTAATTTCAGCTAGTTGTTTTTATGTAGCCTACCCCTCATGAGTCTACCATTGACCTTGCAATACGTCGATGACAAATAAATAGGGATCATGAGATTGCGGTAAGATTTCACATGCATTATAAATTTTATGTTTCTAAATTTTGAATGTATTTTAAAAATTTGGGTGTTGAAAACTTATTGTTTATGAATGTGTAGGCTAGGTTGCAGGCCTTCTTAGAGATGCCTAGGACCATACGAATGAAATCTGTAGTGGCATCTCCCTCCACTACATCCATGGGTCATGGACATGCTTATTATAGCAAAGCAAAGAGAGGGAAGATGTTTCATGATTAGATTCGTAGGACCTGGATGTATAGATATATATGCCATCTGGTCCTAGTTCATGATTCTTCATATAGTCCGTGTATATAGCCTTATGCGACCACATGTGCTCCTATATGTATGACACACTTAATTTGATACATGTTATGAACTTCTATTTTCAGAGACACGTGGTACACCTAGTTTGTCACATTATATCCATGTTGGTTTTCATAATGATATTACTTCTATGTTTGATTTGATTTCATTACACATGATATCCTTATATGTATGTTTTCATAACCATATTAGTTCTATATGTTTGATTTGATTTGATGGCCTTGATTATGTGACCATTATGGATATGATATATGATGCTATGTTATATAATGGTTTTGAAGGTTCTTGGGTGCAAGATCATTTTTTTCAAGAGATTCAAGAGTGGACTTATATCAATTTTCTTATTTTAAGCATGTGGTTAACACACTCCAAAGTGGGAAAAATGTATACAATTAAAAATGGTCTTGAGGGATTTATTACAAGTCATTTTATATGTTTTTAATGTACTTAAAATTTATTTGTTAAGTATTAGTCCAAATTAAGTGTTATTGATGTGTGTAACAATACGGTCCTAATTTGAATTCACTTGTTTAAAAAATATAGAAATATTATAGTTTAGTTGTTACAAGATATGCAAAAATATTCTTAACATCTATTGTGTATTAACATGCTTTAGAAGAGATCAAACAATCATTAGAGTATTTACATGGTGATGTGTTAACCTTGCTGCGTAATCTCATTGATGTGAGACGAAAAGTGAGAAGTCATCCCCCACAACATCGTGGGAGAAAATTGTCACCACCAACATGTTTAATTAGGGTTATATGACTTTTGGTGCTATGACAGGCTCTAGGGAGGACCGGTTTGGAGTCAGACCACCTGATCCAGAGCCAAGAACCCCTTCCTTATTAATCCCAAAAATGTTTTCAGTGGAAAATTATGACGATCACAACTTGCGGCTCAGTCATACAAATAAAGAACCAGATGTGATAAAACTTGAGTGAATGGTTTCTCTAGTCGCACCCAAGAATTTAGGGTTTTGGCATTCCTTGAGCCTTCGTGGAATAATTTTTTACAAATTGCCTTTTCTAGGCAGTCCTATGAAATGAACTAATGCGAGTAGTGAGAAGTCATGCCTCAGTATGGGGTGGCAACAAATGAATGTGCAAAAATGTCTAGGTGGACATGTGAACGCTATAGGAGGCATCATTTTGGTGCAAGACAACGTCGTTGCTTCCGGCTACTCCATTCGGGCGTAGTCCCTTAAGAGCCCTAAGACCAAAAAAATGTCCAACCTCGACGGGTGACTACTTAGACTACGTGGTACCTAGTGATGTATCATTAGATCCTACACCTCGGTGTAAGGACCCTCTACAATATCCTAACTCGGAATTTTCCATCTCCAATCGGTGCTCTCGCTACCCTAATGTTTTCAAACTCTCAAAATATTGTAGTTTGAACCAATGTAAGTCTATTAAATGCTATATTTTGCAAATGGTGAGTTGTGGCACAAAACCAAGTACAAAAACATGTTCAGATGGCTAGGTGGACACTAGATACTTGAGACCAAAAACACAACGTTGCTTCTAGGCTACTTTGTTCGGGCATAGTCCCTTAAGATTCTCGAGACCAAAAAACTGTTCAACTTCGACGGGTGACTACTCAGACTCCAGTGGCACCTACGATGTCTCGTTGCATCCTACACCTCGGTGTAGGGACCCTCCACAATAGCCTATCTTGGTTTTTTTTCTCAGTATCAATATGGGCTCTCATTACCCTATTGTTTGCAAACGGGTAAAATAGTGTAGTTTAAGCCAATCTAAGGTTTCCAAACACTATATTTTTCAAATGGTGGGTCATGGCACCGAACCGACTATGCAAACACGTCTATGTGGCTAGGTGAAATCTAGAAGAGGAATTTTTTTGGTGCATAATAGTGACGTTGCTTCCAGGCTACTTCATTCGGGCGTAGTCCCTTAAGAGCCCTGAGACAAAAAAAACCGTTCAAGTTCGACGGGTGACTACTTGGACTCTGTGGCACCTAGAGTTGTCTCATCATATCCTAAACCTCAGTGTAGGGACCCTCTACAATATTCTATCTTTTTTTCCCGTCTCCAATCGGTGCTCTCGCTGCCCTATTATTTGCAAACATGTAAAATAGTACGGTTTGAGCCGAAGTGTAAGGTCACAAATGCTATATTTTACAAATAGTGGGTCATGGCACCAAACCGAATACGTCAACATGTCTAAGTGGCTAGGTGAATGCTAGAGGAGGTGTATTTTTGGTGCGTGACAATGTCATTTCTTCCGGCTATTTCATTTGGACATAGTCCTTTAAGAGCCTTGAGACCAAAAATCGTTCAACTTCGATGGGTGACTACTCAGACTTTGTGGCACCTAGAGATGTCTCAACATATCCTACACCTTAGTGTAGGGACCCTCTATAATATATTATCTCTATTTTTTCTGTATCCAATCAGTGTTCTCCATGCCCTATTGTTTGTAAACGTGTGAAATAGTGTAGTTTGAGCAAGTGTAAGGCTATCAAACACTATATTTTGTAAACGGTTTGTCATGGCACCAAACCGACTACACCAACACATTCGGGTGGCTAGGTGAACACTAGAGGAGGTTTTTTTTGGTATGTGAAAGTGTTTTTGCTTTCGGGCTACTTTGTTTGGGCGTAGTCCCTTAAGAGCCATGAGACAAAAAAACCGTTCAACTTCGACGGGTGACTACTCGGACTCCATGGCACCTAGATACGTCTCAGTGGATCCTAAACCTCAGCATAGGGACCCTCCACAATATCCTATATTGGTTTTTTCTGTATCTAATCTATGCTCTCTCCGCTCTTATTGTTTGCGAAATGAGTGAAATAGTGCGCTTTGAGCCATCAGAAGGCTATTAAACACTATATTTTTCAAATGGTGGGTTGTAGCACCGAAACGAATATGTGAACACATCTGGTTAGCCAGGTGAATGCTAGAGGAGGAACATTTTTGGTGAGCGACAATGTCGTTGCTTCCGGGCTACTTTGTTCGGGCGTAGTCCCTTAAAAGCCCTAAGACCAAAAATTGTTCAACTTCGACAGGTTACTACTTGGACTTCATGGTAGCTAGAGATCTCTCTTCAGATCTTAAACCTCGATGTAAGGACCCTCTATAATATCTTGTCTCAGTTTTTTCCATCTCCAATTAGTGCTCTCGCTGCCCTATTGTTTGTAAATGCATGAAATAGAGAAGTTTGAGCCAGTGTAAGGTTGTTAAAGGCTATATTTTGTAATTGATGGGTCGTGGCACAAAACCAATTGTGCCAACATGTTTGATTGGCTTGGTGAACACTAGAAGAGGTTTTGTTTTATTGCGCAACACATCATTGCTTCTGGGATACTTCGTTCGGGCGTAGTCCTTTAAGAACCCTGATACCAAAAAATAGTTCAACTTCGACGGTGAATATTCGGACTACATGACACCTAGATATGTCTCATAAGATCCTACAACTCAGTGTAAGGACCCTCTATAATATCCTATCTTGGTTTTTCATGTCTCAAATTGGTGCTCTCGCTACCTTATTATTTCAGAAATGAGTGAAATAGTGCTAGTTTGAGCCAATATAAGGATGTCAAATGCAATATTGTGGAAACAAGTGAGTCATGGCACCAAAATGACTATGCCCACATGTTTGGGTGTCTAGGTGAACACTAAAGTAAGCATATTTTTAGTGCGTGATAACATAGTTTGTTCCGGATACTTCGTTCGGGTGTAGTCCCTTAATGTACCATGCGACCAAAAAACGTTCAACTTTGATGGATGATTACTCGGACTCCATGGCACCTAGAGATGTCTTGTTAGATTCTACACCTCAAAGTGTAGATACCCTCTACAATATCCTATCTTATTCTTTTCTTTCTCTAATCGGTGCTCTTTCTACCCTATTATTTGTAAACATGTGAAATAATGCAGTTTAAGCCAAGATATAGGCTATCAAACGCTATATTTTGCAAATTGTAGGGCATGGCACCGAATTGACTATGAAAAATTTCTAAGTGGCTAGGTGAATGCTAGAGGATGCATTTTTTTAGTGCACGACAATGTAATTTCTTCTCGGGCTACTTCGTCAGGGCATAGTCCATTAAGAGCCCTAAGACCAAAAAATCATTCAACTTCGATAGGTGACTACTTGGACTTTGTGGCACCTAGAGACATCTCATTAGATCCTACACCTTAGGATAGGGACCCTATAAAATATAGTTTCTCAAATTTTTCCATCTCCAATTCGTGCTCTTGCTGCCATATTGTTTGTAAACATGTGAAATAGTGTAGTTTGAGGTAGTGTAAGGCTGTCAAACGCTATATTTTGCAAACGGTGGGTCGTGGCTCAAAAATGACAGCATGAAACATGTCTGGTTGGATAGGTGAATACAAGAGGATATGATGTTTTAGCACACGACAACGTGGTTTCTTATGGATACTTCATTTGGGCGTAGTCCCTTAAGAGCCATAAGACCAAAATGTGTTCGACTTCGACGGGTGACGACTGACTCCATGGCACCTAGAGATGTCTCGTTAGATCCTAAACCTTGGCATAGGGATCCTCTACAATATGCTATCTTGATTTTTTATTTCTCTAATAGGTGCTCTCGTTGCCCTATTGTTTGCAAATGGGCGAAATAGTATAGTTTAAGCTAGTGTAAGGTTGTCAAATGCTATATTTTACAAATGGTAGGTCTTGGCACAGAAACGATTATGCAAACACTTAGGGATGGCCTTGTGAACACTTGGGGAGGTGCCATTTCAATTATCTACACTCTTGGTGCTTTTGGGCTACCTCCTCTGCAGCCAAGAACCCCCTCCAAAGGTATATAAATTGTTGTTAGTTACTTCTCTTTTCTTGTAAAACAATGAAATATTCTCTTAGCTTCGAGTATATAAAATTATCTACTAACACTCCAACCATGTGAAGGTGTAAGATTTTCTGCACCACTAACCTGCATAAAAGTGTTAGTCAAAGAAATTTAAGTTGAATCAAAACCTTACTAGATATATACAAAATACAAAAATTTAATAAAATATATGAACTTGAATCTACAATTGACAAATTTAAACAATTCAAAGAAATTATATATGCCTGATGAGCTTAGGTAAATTCATTCCAATGTTCACCATTAGGATGTGAAAGTGGAAGCTTTTCTGGAACCATTAACCTACATAAAGTTTTAGTCAAATAAATTTAAGTTGGATCAAAACCATATACTAGATATATACAAAATACACAAATTTAATAAAATATATGGACTTGAATGATTTGGTTGACAAAATTAAACACTTCAAAGAAATTATATATACCATACATGAGCATGTAAATTCATTCCAATGAACCATCATGATCGGATCTACTCTGAATAGTGGACATGATTACTTCATGATCTGACTCTCAAACCTTTCAAAGAATATTGTTATTAGGCCTTCCTTGATATTTATACAACTAAATATTTATCTCTAGAACTAGATGCGAATATAAGAGTATTTTCATATGTGTCTCAAAGTCTTCAAACACTCAAGCAGAGGAATTTTTTAATGGTTACCATCAAATCCAAGTTCCAAAGAATCACCACTTCGACCTTGTAGGGTACTCAATATTTTCGCATCTATAATAGGATAAGTCAAATTATTTCTTTTCTCAATGCAATAACATAAGAAATAGTATGTTCCTTCTTCATTGTCTTTTTTTGCAATAACTCGCAAACACATGTCCTACAAAAATAAAGGATTCAACTCAAATTTAAATTACATATTCCTTTCAATCCAAACATAACTCAATACAAAAATTGTAAATAATCATTTAACTTTTAGCACCAAAATCAAAATTTTGTCAAATTCCTTGGATGTTGCAACTTCATCTGGAGAAACAAGTCATAATACCTGTGGATGCTGATAACTAGGAAGTGGAGTTAGAGGCCTACAAATCCATCCATCCACCCATTCTTGTGAATCACACTCAACAGTGAGAAATTTGATACAAGATGCACAAAAACATGCCAAATTTCTTTTCCACGTGGCCCAAAAAGTAACATCTGAGCTACAAAATGAGTGTATATCACTGGACCCTGTGAGTGTCATATAATCCTTTTAGTTAGTAATTTATTGTTCCTCTATCAACCAAAAATATATACGAACTGTGGAATTTTCTTGAGAACCTTGGGCCATGTTATCAATACACTATTCCACTTTGATGTTTCAATCTTTTAATTTAGCACCATCTTCATACTTCAAATTTTCTCTTGCAAGAGCTATTTTCACACATTCCCTGCGCACCGACATGCTCTCCTTTTCTATTTTCACCCTCACTAAAAATCCAAATATGTTTCACACCCATCTTGACGTGCATCTTGCTCATCCAATAAAACATTTTTTTATTCTTAAACTGAGATGTGTAATTATCTCACCATATATAATGTTGATTGAAGCGGATGTCCCTATCAAACAAGTAAGCATAAAATAACTAGAAACACCCTTGCATGAATTTATTAGAATGAGTACGATCATCATCTATATAAAATTGGTACTCTCTTAAAAAATTTGATCATTCTTTGTACTGTCAGAAGAATATATAAATGTTATATGCACAAAAATGGAAACCTATACTATGAGTTTTAATATTGTGATTATCTTGTAAATAGATCAATGATTTAATCAAATAAAACAAAACAAAACATTGTACAAAAATAATAATAAAACCAGAGATATTATAATTCATTGCGAGACAAATTCCCAATGGACAGATTACATATAAATAGCTCAATGAACTCCTATAAGTAAGGAGTCAAGGATAATCTTTAAGCCCTCTTAATATCCCAAATATCTCTCAGCTATGAGTTTTGCATTACAAACCGTTTTTTACACACTCATATATTATTTTATAAATATTAAAAACCATTACTACCAAATAACCCAAACCACTCCTAAGTGTTCACACTATGAACAATATTTCTCAGAATAAATACCCCCTTAGTGTGAACATGGGGAAAGCTATCTCATGTACCTACTTATGATCTATAAATAATTGAAGGTTTTCAATGAGTACCAACAACTCAAAAAATATGAGGTTTTCAAAGAGAACCTCCAACTTAGAAAATGGTTTTCTAGTGGAACCAACCACTACATCAGAGAATACATTATTTCTCTCAAATCAATGTTTCTAACTTAAATATATTACAAAACATAAATTATGCTAATGTAGGAGCTTTAAATAGGAATGTTACTTTTGTTCATTATTACAACATAAAGTAAACACACCACACAACAAAAATAAAAGGTCACCAATACCATAAAGAAATATCTTTGTTGGTGACTAACAAGAGATGCCAATTCACCTCCATCCTCCATCAGACACTACTTAGTATAGGTAGTCATCTTCATCCTCCTTTTGTTGAGGTTCATATTCTTCTTCATTCTCTGAATCTTCTTCAATAACTGCATTATCTTCATCCATTTTCAGCTTTCCTTTTATGATGTCCTTGGCACGAGTAATACATAAAGAAAATTTCTGTCCTTTTTTATTATAATAAAATAATTCTAATTCCTCTTTATTTTTGAAAACTTTAGTATGCTTCATTTTAATATAAACAAATGTAGTTTCTTCCTCAATATATTCTTTTTTTCTTTTTTCTTCAACAGCTAATAATGCGAAATCATACCTTCAAGTGAATGAGAAGGCATTTGACCAAGAGTAAAAACTACATTATCATTTTGGAGGTAAACTATTTAATAAAATAGATTTTGTATCTTCATCATCTACTTGAGCACTTACTTCCGTCACTGCCTTAGAAGAGATCTAAGATCATTAATATGGCTTGACATAAGTAGCACCCTCATTCATTTTTGACTTGAATAACTACAACTTAAGTGAGAATTTAGCATTCACAAACTTTTGCACCAAATGTATAAGTAAGAAAATCCCATGTCTTTAGACTTTTTTCTAAGTCTACATAATGTAACTCGGTGTCGATAAACATGTAGGTCACCGATTTGATTCCAATGAAACACACAGGTCACAGATTTGATTCCATTGAAACAAATTCATTCCAGATCTAAACACCTCACAAACTCCTACAAGTTATCATTGCGGTCTAACCCACTCTGATACCAAATCTTGTAAATATCCATGATTTAATCAAATAAAAAACAAAACATTGCACAGTAAAATAATAAAACTAGAGATATTGTAATTCATTTAGGACAAATTACCAATGGAGAGATTACATATAAATAGCTCAATGAACTCCTATAAGTAAGGATTCAAGGCTAATCTCTAAGTCCTCTCAATATCCCAAATATCTATCAACTTTGAGTTGTGCATTAAAACTATTTTGCACACTCATATATTATTTTATAAATATTAAAACCTATTACTACCAAATAACCCAAACCACTCCCAAGTTTTCACACTATGAACAATATTTCAGAATAAATTGAACCTCCATTTATGGTCAGAATGTGTAATTCTCTACAAAATTGACCACTGGAAAAATAGTACCAATAGGAAATGTGTCCTTGCATATCTTGAACTATTCATCCAACCATCTAGCTTTGTGTGTATGCTTAGCATACTCATAATTAATTTCATCCTTAAATTTTCTCATAAATTGAAAAACAAACATATGTTTTGTAACTAGCTCACACTGTTTAGAATCCTTTCCATTTTTCAACTGGTATGGTACTAATTTATATTTATCAAAATCAACTAAATTATGTCCTATTGCACCTTCAATTTTCTCAAGGATGTAACTTTCCAATTTAGGTAATCCGCCGCACGTATCTGTAACTTCCATCTAAAAAATCTTGTCTATATAAAAATTGTCCAACTTCTCTTTCAAAAATATCGTAGGAATGAAATCCCTAGAAGATAGGTGGAAATTGAATACCACACTCGATAACATAGTTTCGAATGAAAATCGAATGAATACAAATTTTTAGCATAATGCATCGAAATTCAACATGTTGCCTACAACAACAACCGGTGCAAGAATACTTGATTTTCACATAGAATGGTTTCAACATTTAAAAAATATGTTCACTAATTTTAATTTCTATATGCCCTGTTCAAACTTACAAAAAAATTGAGTTCGAGTCATATCTAAGAAATGCTTTATATGTGGTTCGTAATTAGTACAACCAACTCTCCTTTTTACAACATCTCTTGTATTAGGTGAAACTCTAGTGTTATCATTCTAAAATTGAATAACAAGTTCTCTCACAAGATCAGATATATATTTTTGCCTTACATGTTGGTCTAGTAGAAAATTCCCAAAAATTAGTTTTATTGAGTGATTTAAGGATATTACATCTTTCAAATGCTTTCGTTAGAGTTTTTCGATTAAACTTCAACATTCAATTTGTTTGCATAATCAAACATTGTTTTTTTATTGATTTACTTACAACACTAGTAGAAGTACACTACGCACAATATTACTAACCCTAGTGCATCTCTCGACACCAACAATGTGATATGCATCATGAAGGTTTTTAACAATTGTAGAGGTTTGACCAAGTATATTAGATGTTTCCAATCCTAAGGTGTTTAATGTAGGTCTCATTTTAATCAATTTCATCAAACTAACTAATAACTAACATCTTTGGAATCATTTAAAATTTCAAAATGATTATCCCAAATTTTAGTGGCATTTCTTCTAATTTTTCATTCAAAATTTTTGTCGACATTGGTTTCAAAATGTTCTCATCAATTTCAACAAAATAGTTAGGTTTCTTACGTAAAATCCTAGCAGTTTTTTTTGTCAATTTTTGTTGTCTACAGTTTCAACCTGAATTTCCTGATTCACATTTTCATTGTCTCCTTCAATTTCAACATCAACTACATCATGAGTATTTAATTCTTCTTCAACATTGACAATAAAAACATCTTCATCATGAGTATTTAATTCATCTTCAACATTGACAATAGAAACATTACCTGGTTCCTCATTGCTTATAATAGTAGGGGTTGAAGATGAACCTCTTCTTGATTCACAAAGATTCTACATTCGCTCAGCATTTTGAAATATTTTTCCCTCTAATTTTTCTAGTGTTTTTTACTTATTGACTTCCTTTATTTCATTTTTTGTTTCCCATGATGTTTTTCTTCCGGTGATAAGAAAAATGTGTAGAAAGTGACAAAAATTTGTAATAACTCATGCAAAGAAGGTCAAACAATAAAAATCACATGATAATTAAAATGTTGGGATGCATGAAAATATGATTTAAGAACCATTTATCATGCTTTATAAACCACGATCGTGGTTTATAAAGCATGATCATGGTACTTGTTGATGCGTAATCACAACACCCCCGAATGTCTACAACTTGATGGATCGGAACTCTCAAGATGATTGCATAACATGGAGATTTTTCGAAAAGTGTGGGAATTTGAAATCGAGAAATCTCTCTGGATGAAGGATGGTCCCTATTCCTCTGTTTAGGTCCACACAAATAATTTGTAGATGTACTCTAACACTTACTCTAACTTGCCAAGGAGTTAGGGTTAAGAAGATGCAAGAAATTAAACCTAAATTAATAGAGGTGATGCACCAAAGGAATGTTGAACACCTTCTTTGAAATTAAACACAAACCATTAAAATTTTAATAGAACCACCATGCATAGATAACCAGGATTGCAATGAGAGATCAGGAAGATACAAATAACATAAGAGAGGGTTGAAATCGCGTACAAAATTATTTTTATTGCTCCAAGAATTTGATACAGTCCATTACAATGGCCAATAGGAAAAAATTACATTACAATTATAAATGGGAGGTTTGAACTCCAAAATTTCACTTGTAGATCATGTAAAAGGGGAGGGTGCAAGGAAAAGTTGTCCAACCCTTTAGAAAATGCCCCTCCTTACAATATATAGGAAGAATTAGAGAAGGAGATAGAAGAAATCTGAATTCTTGCTTCAACCACCCCAAAATGCATTGAGTTATCATGCAACAATGATGGGTTCTACTACAAAACCCAAGCCTCCATGTACTCTTTCTTGTTGGGCAAGAAAGGAAGCCCATACTTCATTATTCGGGTAGGTGGGAAGCCTGGGAAACCTCAAAAATTGTGAACTGTATTTTTCATTTTTAAGAACTTAGTCCCACTAATTTAGTTGCAGAGCGTGACGCTGAGAGATTTCCAAAAAGTTATTTCTAGTGTAAATCTGACCTCTTGTTAAAATTTATGGCCATCTGAAGGTCAAGGTGGCATCCTGTAAAAATGGCAGAATGAGAGTTCCAAACTTCAAACCCGAAAGTCTCAAAATAAGACTTTCAAAATTCAGGATTTTAGACATCGAGGGGGATTTTTGCATTATGGGGCTTAAGAGTTTCAAAACTCGAAAGTCCGGAAACCCAAAAATCCAAAGTCTGAAATTTAAGACTTCAAACCTTTGGAATTTCAGCTTTTTTTCTACTTTTTTTGGCACGATTCCAAACATTTTCGAAACCCTATCGGACTTTGGGATTTTAGACATTTCTACTCCATTTTTGGCACACTTCCCTAGGTTTCCAAAACCTCAAAACCCCGAAAGTCCAAATTTTGAAATTTTCAGAATTCAAGATTTCAGACTTTTGGGGCTGATTTTCCAACTTCGCGCCTAAGAGTTTCTGAAACCCCAAAACCTAAAAGTCTGAATTTCAGACTTTTGGGCTTTCAGGTTTTGAACTTTTCTTGCCCAATTTTTGTCGTGTTTTTCTTCGAAGTGCCAAAAATGCAAAAACTAAAAACTTTGAGCCTTTCTCCTTTTTTCTTCCAGCTGAGCTCTGATCTCCTTCATCATTCTCTTGGCCACCTTTAATTGATCTTGCATTTCATTGATGATCACGCTTACAAATTGATTTTCAAAATCAAATATGAGCTTGCATGATCTAACCAACCAGTCCATCTCTCTTTGTAAGATCTTGTTTGATCAATTTTACTTGAGGGGAAAAATTAGATAACAATACTTGCTATGAAAACTGTGATCACGGTTTATAAACCGTGATCACAGTTATATCTGTATCATCAAATCCGATCCTAAGGCTTGGGAAATATTTTTTTCCCCAACCAAAGATATGGGAGGTCATTTTTGCATGTAAAAGGTCAAAAAATTAAATTTTTCTCTTCCATGGACTTGAACCATTCTGAAAAATTTGAAAACATCTCACAAAAATGGTGCCATCATGTAGGGGAGACTATTAGCTTTGTAGAAATATTGATTTTAAAGTGAATAGAAGATATATATAATTTTATAATTTTTACTAACAATAGGTCTTTAAGCCATTTTTCCTGAAATGTTCATGTCTACATTTAAGACTGCAACTTTTGTTTCACTTATCAAAATGTGATAAAACCTATACCATCCCAAGCATGGAAAAATTCTATACATAAAAAAATTTGATTTTGATATTTTTTGATATAGTTATGGTGGGAAAACGGAAAGTGCTCTATTTTCTAAAAAAATTCAAACCACTTTCACGGAAAAAATCATAAAAAAATATTGATTGAAAAAATACAAAATAAAATCCATCCCAAGATAGACAACGACATCTAACTTTTCACCAAAGGAAATATAAATAACAAGATTTTGTCATCCAAATCGTGGGCAAATGGACTACAATCTTATACGTTTTAAAAAAAAAAAAACCAAGTCATATAATTTTGAGTGTTTAATATAGCTAAACTTGTCCATTTTTAATTTTTTATTGTAGTTTATAAACTAGATTATGGATGATACGATTCATATTTATATAAATTTTTCTAATTTTGAGTGCACGTATTTCTTATAATCCCTACAAGTTGAAATTTCTCTATTTTTGCAATATGATGTCCACTTCTGAATTTCCTTTTTGTCCACCAACTTGCTGCACTTACCCTATAATTTAAACATTCTAACATACTAACTTTTACAATAAGATGAGAATGATTTTCCTTTCTTTTATCAATACAATGGCATCCATTATCAAAGAGAGCAAGTATAACTTCAACATACATTTTCCATTAAAGGAACTCTAATCTTTTAAAATGAAATCATATTACACTCTTGAGTCAAATATTTAAGTTTGAATATAATTTTTTTCCCACTCTAAATAAGGATGGTTTCCTTTAATAATTCAAATACACCCTTGATCTAAATTTACAAACTTGAAGGAAATTTAATATCAAATCATTTACAACTTTACATGCCTCCTTTCCAACATGAACACTTCTTTAATAACCAATACAATTTAGTTTTACAAAAGACATTTATAAGAAGATGGAGCTCTAAAATGCAAGTTACAAAATCCATCCATATAATTGGAGACAACATGGCCAATTTTCTTACAAAAGTAGTTATTTGTTTTTCTCTTTATCTCCCACAAAACAACTCTTCCAAGATGATAATTTGATCTTCCATTCGTCCAAAACACAACCACAAAAAAATAAGGGGAGTGGGCAACACTCTCTACCCAAACAATAATACAATGAGAAGGAGAATCCTTCCTCCTCATTGGCCCCTGAGCCCCAACAATAAAGCAATAAGAGGTATAAGGCAACCAAGGAAAATTTTACATGGATTCAATAATAACCATTCAAACAAACTTTCAACACAATAAGCACAATAAAAAATCACAACAAACCAACAAGTTTCCCAAGCACAAAGGATCAATATCCAAGACAAGAGATAGAAAACAGACATGAGGATTCACTTATTCCTCCCAAAGGGGTTGAGTTCCCACCTTAAAGCATACAAGAAACTCAGATCACATAGAAAAAGACTCTTATGCCTCCCTCAAAAAAGAAAAATAAGATAAGCCTTAATTATACTTGTTTATAAGGGTGGGACACCCAATCCAACTCCCTCCCAATATATACAACAATACTCTTATACCTCCCTCTAAAATATCCCCATTTCTTTCTCCTACACAACCTAAATACCATTCTATTCCAAAACAAATAACATACAAAAATAATCCATTTACAACCATTTGCACAACAAATAAAAATAAAAATGTATGGGTGAAGTCCCTACCTTGCCATAGTAAGAGTATCTAATCCACAAGCACAAGCTCCAAGATTTTGTAAGACGAAATCAAGCACAAACCAACTCCCAAGATTCCAACAATAAATCTAAAAGAAAGCTCCTCTAAAATGTAAGAATGAAAATAAAACATGTAACCCAAAAACAATCACATAAACTTGGATAAATACAAAAAGGGAAGAGGAGGGTGAGTCGGCTCCATGTAGGATGTCACATCACTTCTCCTCAACTCCACATCACATGGTCAAACCCCAAATCCAAAGCTCAATAAATTGGTGGTTGAGGAAATGACAAGCCTCTTACACACAAAACTTTTATCCACTCCTCTAAAGGACACAATTAAAAAATCATGTAAGAAAGGTCAATAAATACCACCTTTTACCTTACAAATCACATAATATGGTCTATTTTTGACCCTTAACCCATAGGTATAGTTTTTAGGTTAAATTAAGAGGTGTGGGACAAGCTTAACTTTTCCCACAAGCCTCCAAAATGACCCTTAAGCCCAAATCCGAGTTTGGCATGTAAGGTTGAGTACACAACACTTAAAACAAAAATAATCCTTTCAAATCCAACATAAAATCAAGGAAAATCTACCAATATAAAATACCCCTTTGGTGACATTCCAAATAACAATAATTAATCAAGATTAATCAACTTAAATGGAGCACATTAACTAACAATAATAAAGGTGAATCACATTAATAAAATAATTCACATACTCACAAAATAATTAAAACAAAAAGGCAAACTACACATTTACCCAAGGTCACATTCAAGGCCACCCCCTAATGGGGACCTTCTAGCAATCTATCAACAACAAACAACATACAAATATACAAGTTACAAAGGTGACCTGTTGTCAATACCCCAAATTCCTTCACTTTTGGTTTCCTATTCCCTTTTGTTTGTTATGTTAAAATTTCCTTCAAAAATCAAAGTAATACCTCTCTGACCTCGTGGCCATATTAATGACATCAAAATAATAAAACACACATACACATCTCAATTCACATCATCAAATACCATAACTAAATCATTACTAAAAGCAAGTAATTTTATCAGTTGTTCACAATTTCAAAATATTTCAATTCTATCATTTCATCAATCAACAATAAGATCACAAGGCTAGCTAGATCATTGAAAAAAATCTATGTGTCAAATCAAATGTACTAGTGCATATAGAAGGTAGTAACTCTAGATCATCATTAATACTGAAACATCAATCCATACATATAGTCCATCGTCTAAATCACAACATGTCAAAAGTCTAAGCATCCATACTGTCTATAAAATAGGCTAATCAAAACATGCTAATGTCCATCTATCAAATTCAAATGATCAAATATGATAACAAGGTCCTCGTTGACAATTTTTAAACTTGTGCATAAATGGGCAACTCAAACTTAGTTATGATGAATGGAATTGATGAAGTGGATCTAACTAGGGGAATCCATTAAAGTTTAATTAATTTTTCACGATTAAAGAATTGATTAGCTACATGTAATTGTAGTCAGGTGTGTAGTTACAAAATGTAACACCTCACCTAGACTGTCATCCCATGTTTGTCTTCAAAGAAGAAACAAAAATCCCCTCAAGGACTAATGCATTGCATTGATGACCTCTCTGACCTCGTGGCCATATTAATGACATCAAAATAATAAAACACACATACACATCTCAATTCACATCATCAAATACCATAACTAAATCATTACTAAAAGCAAGTAATTTTACCAGTTGTTCACAATTTCAAAATATTTCAATTCTATCATTTCATCAATCAACAATAAGATCACAAGGCTAGCTAGATCATCTAAAAAATCTATGTATAAAATCAAATGTATCAAAGGCATATGAAGGTAAGAACTCTAGATCATCATTAATACTGAAACATCAATCCATACATATAATCCATCATCTAAATCACAACATGTCAAAAGTCTAAGCATCCATACTATCTATAAAACAAAGCAATCAAAACATGCTAATGTCCATCTATCAAAGTCAAATGATCAAATATGATAACAAGGTCCTGTTGACAATTTTTAAACTTGTGCATAAATGGGCAACTCGAAACTTCATTATGATGAATGGCATTGATGAAGTGGACCTAACTAGGGAATGCATTAAAGTTTTATTAAGTTTTCAGTTGTAACAATTGATTAGCTACATGTAATTTGTAGCTGTGTGTGTAGTTACAAAATGTAACACCTCACCTAGACTGTCATCCCATGTTTGTCTTCAACAAGGAAACACAAAATCCCTGAAGGACTAATGCATTACATTGATAAATGTGGGAATCACATTTTAGATGAAATGCTAAATTTGGGAACAAAAAAGTTAAAATTTACAAGAAATAGAGTTCATTATTAAGTTACAGGTACATTAAATCTCATTATTTCTACATGTTAAATACATTTAATTATGTGATTGAGTTGTTTATTTCATTATACAATCAATATCCATGTTAAAAAGATGAAAGAAGAAAGAAGTATACAACTCAAGTACATAAATTAAATGTTATCTATTCATGAAGAAGTACAATATTTGTGACACAAGCCATGGAATGTAACTCATAGATACTGAATAAAGAAGAACATGCACATGAAGTTAAAAGTAAAAGATTATAGAAGAAACCCATCATTTCCTTGGGCTTTTCTTCTGAGTCTCCTTCACTCCAGATCCATCATTCATCCATCTCTCCTAGCAGTCACACTATACCTGAAAAATGAAAAGAAAAGGCCATCAATATTGAGCTCAGGGTCTAATCTGTACTCATGTACTATCTAACTACATGTAGATGGATTTCTCAAAAACAGAAGCATAAGGTACATCAGATATAGATACACAACTAATAGAACGGTATTCTACAGTAGTATATATGATACCCAAAATCATTTCAGAAAAGAAAGAAAAATAAAAAATATGAAACATAAGAGAGGCCAAAAAGCCTAATGTTTTCTAACAAGTTTATCTAAATGTACAGATACAAGTAAGAAGAAGGAAATAAACACTAACTGTTGTGTTTGCATATCAAAAGTATTTCATTCTACAAGTTGAATCAAAGAAGTGCATAATTTCAGTTCGGATTGAAGGATGAATATATAAAGATATAGTTGTACCAATCCATAAAATAAATACAAGTTCGGTACTACATATTCTAACAAACAAAATGCAAACAGAAAGTGCAGATAATGGTGTTGATCCAGTTGTAGAGCTTTAGTAGACTACCAAACTGAATTATACATTAGAATAAATTGAAGAAAAGGAAGATTGTACATTGCATAAGTCAAGGATAAAGATCCAAGATACCATCAAAGAATACATCCTATGCTGATTAACTACATTTATATCGTATTGATCAAGATAAATAAAGGTACAAGTCAAGAATGTTATAGAAGTAAAAATATCAAAATGAATTTTTCAAGAAAATATGTTTAAGTACAGAGTATGACTCTCAAAGATAATGTCACAAAAATAAAAGGCATCCGATCCGAAAATTAATAGTTTTTATTCACTCCGATCTCGACCCCAGAGGCTTATTTTAGTTGCTGATAATTTTCTCCTTTTAAGTAATCAATTTAAAATTAATGCAAGCATATAATGAAAAATTTCACAATGATTGATTACAGAGTTTAGAAATTACCTACGTATCTGGGTTCTTATCGAACCGCTCCACTAGTAAAAACTTGTAAGTTAGAATAGTACTTTCACAAGAAAACCTAATGGAAACTATAAAGAACTTGCCTAAAAGAATATCCAGACCTTCAAAAGAAAAAGGTGAAAAATAACACTTGACTTCCCCTTTCCTAGTGTGTATTCAAGAAGCCTCTATGGCAACAGATCCACCGTCTCTGGAATCACTAGCCCTCGATCGGCCTTCCAGACACTTCGTAATGCCCTATGGCACTCCGGTCTGATATTCCAAGCTTCATAATAATTTGGTGTGGTGCTATCGGTTGAATAGGTAGTATTAAAAACTCCTAGCCACAATAATGCCTATTTAAATAAATAGGTCTTCACAACTTTATAATAATCCTAATAAAATAGGTCTTATAAAAAAATGCTCTTCTCCACTCACTCGGGAAATATTCCTCAAGCTCTTTCTTTTAGCTTCCAAGTTGTGTCTTTACAATGTAAAGGGTCCCCTATTTATATTAAAAATGAGGCCCTAAAATAATGCTTTAAATTTTATGTAAGGCTAATATTAGCCTCACCGTAGCATGAAAAATGGGCTAAAATCCCATATTAGGGTGGCATGTATTTTTAAGTGGATTATATCCCACATAATCCTCCAACTTACATGTGAATGTGGATGTATTAAAATGGGTAATATCCCACATTAGGTGGGGAGGATAATGTTTTAGGCTTTAATAAGCCTTTTCCACGCATATAAAGAGGTCAAAGGACCACTTGAGGCTTAACCACCCCTTCCTCCTTCTCCTCTCCACATGAGTGCTTGACATATATGTGGGGGAGAATTTACATGGGTGGCTATATTATTGTTTGAACATTAATAGGTGGAGGTTGATATATATGTATGGTATTTGGCATAATGCGTGGCATTTGGAAATAATGTATGGTAAATAATTGCAAAGTAATATGAAATTTGACCCACATGAAGTATGATCAAATAAGACCACTTGTCGACCCGTGATTGGAAAATCATACTCATGGTGGCAAGACACGTGGTGGTTTGAGGACCCACCACATCGGCGATAATATAATCATCCTCACAGTGGTGGGGCTCCCCTCCATAACAAAATTTGAGCCTCTTGTTCTGATGGGCTATTCTATTTTACAATTTTTGAAGACCGGCAGTTAAAACCCCTCTAATTTTGTCAAAACCTTTTTTCTACGTGTCATAGTGCAATTGGTTTAATAATGACATGTTGACCGTTAAGTTGTTGACTTTCTTGTTGACTGAACTTTAATAGACATAACTAGAGCTCCCAATGTTGCTTGTCGTGTTCTTACAATCATTGGAAAGATGTCAAAAATATCTTCTACACTGACACATTTTAGGGGTGGTTAGGGAAATTTTTATATCAAAAATGATCCCCTGATCACACCTCCCCACTGAGAAAGGATTTTTGTCCCAAAAAGCTTATATTAGAACATTTTGCCATCCTGTCTTGAATATGGAATCTCTAGTGCTACCTCGGAAATGATGTTGTAGTATACCCTTTGGTCTCTTCTCCTACAAACTTTTGATTTTGATAAATTTTCTCTTATCTTCGGACTTTTGGGCTATGGGCCCATTGAGGATGTTTCTACCACTACACTCACGATATCCAAAGAAGACCTCCATGCCTCTGTTGTATGGTGCTAACTTTCTAAATGAAACTTCAACGCTCCTATTATGTGGTGCTAAGCTTCTAGATATCTGAAAACAAGGATCTTCCCTGATTACTATAACACTGACTCCTCCCGGCTCCAGAGTTGATTCCATAAAATCCAAACTGGTTCATGGGAACTCCATGCTACTTAGAGCTATGATTGATCCGATGTCGATGATGGATAATGACATCCCTTTTGAGGGCTTCGATACTCCAGTTGTGTAGTGTTCTGATCTCTTATGACCTCAGTACCTCTATTATGTGATCTTAAGTATATTCTGGAACCTCAACTCCTCGACATGGAGTACTAGAGTCTCTTGGAGACCTCAAATGCCTCGTGGAGTCTAAGTCTCTTACTGAGGACCTCAATGCCTCAGCAATGTACGTAACT